>PVJH01005927.1:0-106738 GCA_004026705.1 Nesogale talazaci | reverse complement strand
ATCTGCATTTGCTGAAGTTGAAATAGAAGGAGAAAAACCCAACATTATAGAGGTAGGTAGTAATACTCAAATCTCTTATGAGTGCATTCATTAAGTACCTATTTGTCCTCATCCTTGCCGGACTAGATGACACAGTGTCCTTTTCTTAGTCAGAATGTTCTGGAAGATGTGCTATTCTTCTGGTGCTAGCACTCAATAAGTGTTCAATAAATAAATTACCACATTAGTCGAACAACAGGTTTAATAGGAACCTATTGAACTGAGCAGCTATTTGAACAAAGTGGCTAAATTCTCACAATGTCTTATTATCTAGACATGACCAAAGGTTTTACAAACTGCTGTTGCAGACTAAAGTCAATTATTTAAGCAAATTTCAGATGCCAAGGAAAATGAGCTGCCATAGAGGAAATATGCTTACTGCATGAAATAGGAAATGAGAGTATTATATTTTATTTTATGCTGAAGAAAACCCTGACTATGATGAGGAGATATAATTTTTGTTGGATGAATTCTTTCAGTATGAAAACAGTAAGTTTATTGTCCAATGAAATAATTTTAAAAACAGTTTGGTTTTCAAACCAATGGCAAACCCACCATGGTAAAATACAATTTTCACTCACCATGTCAAAGCATTCCAACAAATATTTACTGAACACCCACATGTCAGCTCATGGGATGTAAAGATTAATGAAACACTCACTTCCCTCCAAAGAGCACTTCAGAATAATGCAGTTGACCCTGGGGTGAGGTGCAGTTTTATTAAGAGACAGGTGAATGAACAATTGATAAATTTTGTTTTTACTTTCAAAGCATGTATGACCTTGATCATGTCACCTAACGATTCTTTTCATTTTCTTATAATTTGATTTTCTCTTAAAAAACCAGTGGCCACTGAATGGACTCTCACTCATGGGGAGACCAGATGTGCCAGAGAGGGGTCTTTACCTCCTCTGACTTTTAGGATGTAAATTGTCAAGATTTTCTTCTGAGTTTCCTCTTATAAATGGGTATTATTTTCTGCCCTTCTCCTTTCTAAGCTGTGCATCTCCTGATAGCACTGTGGGCTAGGCTGCTAACTCAAAGGTTGGTGATTCAAATCCTCCAGCCTCTTCTAGAGGCTGTCTGCTTTCATAAAGATTTGCAGAGTCCAAAACACTGAATTGGAATAAACTTAATGGCAGAGATTTGGTTTCTTTGTGGAGTTTTTCTTACTTTAGCTTTGACACCAGAGCAGTACCTGGAAAACAGGGGACAATATTTGTTGGATGAATGAATGGATACATCAATAAAAAAATGTTATATTCTCTCTTCTTGCCTGTGGAATCAAGATTTGGTGTTAGGAAACAATTTATTCTGTTTGAAAAGACTGAGAGAGAATGGAGGGCTTCAGAAAATGGAAATGACTTGGTTTGGTTGAGTAATAAGTTGGAGATATGTGTTGAAGAGTGTCTATAAGAGACATGTCTATGAGAGAAAATGCACATCAGATGTACACTTTCATTCTTTCTGAGGTGCTTATAGATGGTATACTTATGCTGGCAAATCATTTCTTGTACTATATGGAAACTCTAAGTAAACTCTAAGAATTTACTCTAGAGAAATGAAGACTTCTTTTTACACAAAACCCAACTCCATTCGACTTAATACTATTGAGTGGATCTTGATTCACAGTGATCCTAGAGGGACCCTAATCTTTATATAAGCAAAGATTCTCAATTTTTCTCAAAGAGCAACTGGAGGGTTTGTATCTCGGGCCTTGCAGGATCATCAGGTCATGTATGATGAATATTTGATGAATATTTATAGCCAATTCTATGATTGGTGAATCTGTGAACAAACAAAAAGTACTGCTGAGTGATTGGATAAACAAAAGATCATACCTCCATAGACTGGGCCATTCTGTTTTTATCTGTTAGGAGTAAGAAGAGGGAGTGACAACAATGGCCATTTTAAGGGGGAGTTTTGGCGTATGTGTGTGTGTGTGTGTAATTGTGTGTGATGTGATGGTGCTGTATTTGGATCATCGTGGTTAATACACCAATCTGTACATACATTAAAATGCACAGAACTGTACAAAGATGAAAAAGTGAGTTTTATTTTATTTGTTGCTATTATTGTGTAATCTGAAAATAAATGTTTTAAAGATGCTTAAAAATGGGACAAAGCCTGTGAGAAGACTGTTTTTAATTCCACATTCCATAATAAGAGGGGAATCCCCCCAATGGGATTTTTTTTTTCAGAAGTAGATAATGCATTTGAAGGGGATGAGTAGAATTGAATCAAATAAAGACAGAAGTATCACAATCTAAGACTTGTCTCTCTACAGTGACCTGGTATAGGAACCATCAGATAAAAGAGTGACAAGAATGAAGAATGTCTGAGAGATAAAAAGAAAAATCATTTTGAAGGACACTGAAGATGATAGCCAGATAGTGTCTCCTATCCAGAAATCCCTCTGCCCCAGCCAAAAACCAAGAGGTAGGGACTCATATTCTGGGAAATCAGATACTCGTGTGCTTCCTTGATTTTTTGAAGAGTCTGGTTTGTGTTTTCTTGGTTTTGTCTGTATTTTTCTTGATCCATTTCACAGTTCACTTAAGGCACACAAATATAACTTTTTGATTTAAATTTCTTATCGAGAAGTTCCAATATATTTTTTTTTCCCTCAGGAAGAATTTCTGACTGTGTATCCTGCCTTGCTTCTTTGTGTCAAGTGAAATTGTCTGTTGGTCTGTTTCCTCTGAGTTTTTGTATTTGCTGTATTTTTATTGACTTGATGGCTGTATGTTTCTGTGCTCCACCCAGACTCTGTTCCTTGTCTGGAGACAGCTGAGCTCTCTGGGAGTTATGATAAGTTTTCCCTAGCTTGGATTATTGGTGGGTGAAACAACAGGTGGGAGTGTAAGCACATTTTGGTGTTCACTGTTCACTTTGAGAATTTAAGAACAGAGTGGACTTATGTTAGGATGATTTTTCTTAAAGCTGTGTCTTAAATTATTATTTAAAAAAAACTTTATCACTTTCCTAGCACTCTCTGTTACACTTAATCTATTTGTCAAATCTGTGATTCCATTCTTGGAAACACTTCTCAAATTCTTTTGTTCGGATGGCCGACAGCACCTCCCTTGTTTTTTCTTCATCTTTTCGATTTCATCAAACTCGGTGCTTGCATTCTCCTCTTCACTCACAGAAACCAAAATCAGTTGCATGAGTGTAAGGTGAGTAAGGTACATGGGGGAAGGGAGATATGCTGTCTTTGACAAAAGCAGACACACTGAGATGGCTCGTGAGCAGGTGTATTGGCATAGTAGCCAAACCAGCCCCCAGTCTTTCACAAATCAGGCCCACTTTGTCATATACTCTTAGGCAAGCCTTTCACAACTTCCAAAGAGAAAGTTTGATTCACAGTCTGACTCAGTGAAATAAAAATCAAAATACACTACGCCCCTCACAACAAAAACAAAAAGAAGATGATCTTGATCTTTGATTTCACATGACACGTCTTGGGAGGCAAGGTGATGATAGAATTTTCCACTGGCTTGCTTGATGTTTGCTTTCAAGGTCATAAGCATAGTACCTTATCTCATCACAAGTCATGACCTTGGGAAAAAATCTGGGTCACGTTGGAGCTGTTCTTAACAACCATGGTATGTTTTCAGTTGACTTTCCTTTACCTGGTCAGACAAATCCAAGGCACAAATTTTGCAGCCACCCTTCTCATTCCCAAATCTTCTTTTAAAACTTACTTAAATTTTAACACAGCTTCAACACAGCCCAGAAACTGCCCCCCCCCATTTCTTCAATGATGCATCATCTGTTTTTGAGCATAAATGCATGCATTTTGTTGACATTTCCATCTGCTTGGGAAGTTGACAGGTGTCCAGAATGGGGTTAGTTATCAATCAACATTTCACCTTTTTTTGAAATGAGAAAGCCACTCTTAGACTTGCATTTTTACCATAGCGCTGTCCTTGTAAACTGTATTCAATATCACAACAGTCTCTCCACCCAGCAGAGCTTTTCTGTTTGGGGGGGCATTACCCCCTTTTACATATGAAGTAATTTTTATTCCTTGAACTCACACCAACTTGGACATGGCACAGTGCACTAGAAATATTCATCTGATGCCCTTGTCCTCAGGGAAATGTTTATTTAATGTAAAACTTTTGTTTCTTGTCATTTTCTTCATCTGAAGAAGATGTTCTCATCTGTCTAACTCTTCATGAAGAATTCTGGTCTCTTTGATTTATACCATGTCAAAACAGCAGCTTGGGCACAGCGGAGGAGGCTTGGCTGTCCACTCATTCTGTATTGGACTATTAGCTGAAAAGTTGATGGTTTGAAACCACCTGACGTCTCTGTGGAAGACAGATGAGACTTTCTATTTCAGTAAAGAGTTATAGTCTTGGAAACCTATCGGGGTTCTACCCTGTCCTAGAGGGTCACTATGAATTGATGGTGGTGAGTTTGAGCTTTTTGGGTTATCAATACTATGAGGATCCCTGGTGCTCAGTATGTCAATCACTGAGTTGCTACCACAAGATTCATGGCTCAAACCCACCAGCCATTCTGTGTGAGAATGACGGGACAGTCTGCTTTCATGAAGATGTGCAGCCTCTGAAACCCTGTGGACAACTCTCCTCCATCAGGAGGGTCACTGTGAATCAGAAGAGACTGGGCAGCAGGGGATTGGGCTTTGAGTTATACATCTTTTTTTTTTTTTTTGGCATCACTGCTCTCCGGTGGTGGGAGTAGGATTGAGTTATACATCTTAATGGTTCTTTTCTTATCAACAACATTTTTCATCTCAAAACCAGGTTTCTGTGGACTGAAAGAATAAAGTAATTAATGTTTCTTGTAGAACTAGGGTTATCTTTGAATGCTTCTTAAAATTTTCACCTGGAAAGACCTGACTCCTCCTTTCTGTGCCCTCACCTGGAACCACGATGCCAACTCAGAGATTCTTGTGGCCCTTTAGAAGAATCTCTTTGGATATGGATGCAAATAAGTCAGTCTTATCAACATTAAATGACATTATACCTGGAACACTATGCCAGCGGTGCCAGACACTGACACATGGCTGATAATGCATCATAATAATCATAATCATCATCATCATCCTTACCTCAATTTTTATGATTATTAATTTAGGAAAAGGGCCTTTTGTTCATGTAGAGACTATCATTAAGTGTATTCTGCTTCCTCTCTGCTCTTGACATTAAAAGGAATCTCCAGCTTCCTTGCTATGTATTCCCTACTCTCTGAGTATGTCTGATCCAAGCCTACTTTTACTAAGATAATTTGATTATTATTTCTGGATTCTATTGATAAGAAGTCACATGTGAAACAATGGTGTCTAGGGATTCTTCCAAATAAGCGGTTTTTTAAAATTGTTTCTCTTTTAACAAGGAGCCCTGATAGTGTAGTGGTTAAGTCTTGCACTGAGATGTGAAAAGTCAGCAGTACAAAACCACGAGCTGCTCCACAGAAGGAAGACTGGGCTTCTAGTCCTGGAAACAGTTACAGTCCTGGAAACACACAGTGGGTCAGCATTGACTAGAGGGCTGCAAGTTTGGGTTTGGGTTATATCAACCCTATAGAATGATCACTGTGGGTGTCTGTGATTGTCAATCTTTATATGATTGGCTGGTGGATGAAATGGTGGGCTTTGATGGTCAGCAATTGGAAACTACCAACAGCTCTTCCACAGAAAGACTTGCTACTGCCATAAGCAGTTATTGTCTTGGAAACACAGAGGGATTTGCTTTGAGTCAGCATTGAGAGTCTGGTAGTGTGTGTTTGGTTGATTTGGTCTCTATGAGTCAGAATCAACTTGAAGGCAGTGAAATGTTTGGTTTACACTTTTAACTAGCAATAACCACAAAAGGTGGGGATGGCGGTGATACAGAATGCACTTTTGTTTCTAAGAATTTTAATAGTTCCCAGACTCTATTTCGATTGTCCCTATCCCAATCTAAACTGGGTTCTCCATGGCTTTTTGTAAGCACCATGAGTATTTCATTCTTTATTGCACTAATCGGTGTAAATATTTTCTACATTAAAGGGTAATTCACATGAGAACTTATTTGCGTTTGTTGTTGTTGGAAACTAGCTTGTATGTCTCAAAAACAATTTAAGTCAGTTTTATTTTTGTTTTTTCGACTTTCATAACCACTTATATCAAGGTTTGGGTCAGATGGGTAAGGAATCTGGAGGGGTTTTAAAGCTGTGATTTTTTCCCTCTCTTTTTAAAATTTTTACTTTTTACAATTTTTAGTACTATTGCTTTCCCTTTTTATTTGTGAAATATAAGACATATGAAGAAAAATACTTTATAGTTGCATAATCTAGTTCATTAAAATGATGACTATATCCTAGTTACCCCCCTCCCGATGTATATGGTTCTTTATTTTATGTTCATTCCTCCTCCTACCCACTCCCATTCCTCTTTTGTCCTTCCCTTTCCACATCACCCTCAGCCCTGGGCACATTATAGTCTTTAAAGTGTTTTCTTTTGGTCTTACCCCCCTCGCATACATCCCATTTCTTCTTTTGTATTCAAGCCCTGCGAGTGTAGTGATTATGAGATGTGCTGCAAGGTCAGCAGTTCAAAACCACCAACTGCTTTGTGGGAAAATCATGGAGCTTTCTACTCTTACAAACAGTCTTGGTCATAGATATTAACTGGGGCAGTTCTTCCCTGTCCTCTTGGGTAGAATTCATTATCAACTCAGTGGCAGTGAGATTGGTTGGCTTTGTACCTTTTCCCCAAATCATTTTATTGGAAGCCAATACAGATATCATATTGTACCATAGTCATTCACATCAAGACGTATTGTACAATTGCTACCATAATTAGCATTCTCTTTCTTCTTGAACTCCTTGACATCTGCTACCCTTTACCCCAGCATCTCCCACTCTACTCCTCAGGAACCCTTATTCTACTTGCTGTCTCTATGAGCTCGTTCTTGGGTTTCATATATTGAAAAACAACAAAAAAACCCTATATAATAAAAATGCAAGAGGGTTACCTTCAATGATAAATTACATCTGAGATACATCCAATATGATAAAAAAATACAGAAAATGTTGAAAACCAGACAGGCCCAATGTGCATCAGAGGAGGACCAACTGACAAGGTTTGTGGAAGCAGGCTATTATGACTTGCTCCCACCTGAGACAAGATTGTTAATTCACACTGCTCACCCTTCAGTTATTCTCTTAGGAACAGGAAAGGGAATGATGGTCTGCAGTGTAACCATCTCCTCTAACTCTGCATCAGTCAGTTTCATATATTCTACCATTGCTTTTTGGAGGGTTTGTTTGTTTGTTTTTTGAAAGCAACAATATACTTGTATCACCATAGTTGGCACAGTGACTAAACACTTGGCTGCAAACTGAAGGGTTAGAAGCTGAACCCACTAGTGATTGCTCAGGAGAAATTACTTTGTGATCTGCTGCAAGAAACATTAAAACGGACTGAGCTTTCCGGATTGGTTCTACTCGGTTATAGAAGAGTTTCATGAGTCATCCTCTACTGGATGGCACACACGGTCTCAAGGTGGAGAGTAGGGTTGGCCTGGAGAGATGTGATCATACTGTAATTTTAAATCTGTAACAGAGTGACCACTCCCATTTAACACGCCACAAAGCTGAGGGCAAGGAAGGGCAGAGAGCATCCTTAAGTTTCTAGACCTAGACAGTGGGGGTCCTGGGGTTTTACCTGGAGAGTAAATCCATTGGTGACCCTATGAATTAGAAGAGATCTTTTTGGTTTCCAAAGCTGTCATTGTTACCTAAAAGTAAAGGAAAAGGAACTCTGATAGTACAGTGGTTAAGACACTCTGCTGTTAACAGTAAGATCAACAGTTCAAACCCATCAGTTACTCCTCAATAGGAAGATATGACCATTTGGTCCTATAAACATTGCAACCTTGGAAACACTATAAGGCATTTTTACTCTGTCCTATAAAATTGCACTGAGTTGAAATCAACTTGCTGGCTCTAGCTCCGCCCTCACAGAAGTAATTTGCCACATCTTTCTCCTCTGGAAAGGAGAGTGGGTTTGCACTGTTTAACTTTCAGTTAATAGCCGGACCCTTAACCATTATACCAACCAGGCTCCTCACTTACAGTCTACCTCATGGGAAAAGTCCACAGATGGCGGATTGCTTCCTAGAGATATGTCACATTATAGACATTAAAAGGGGGGCAAGGAATTCTTTGTCCTCACCTTTATCTGTTGGAGAAACTATGAAAAACAAGTCACAGAGACTAGAAAGTGCACAGTGGGTTCAATGAGCCTTGGCTTGTAGAGGCTGCCTGCAGGAAAGGAAGTCAAGTACTACTGTGGGTGTCTGAGCACAAGGTTAGCCATGTGAGCAACAAAGCAGCAGCAGTTGAATAGTTATTAACACTGTACTTACTCAGGGCATGACTTGTTGTGGACAATTCATTTCAATCTGTGTGCTTTTAAGAAAACAGCGTGTTCCTTCAACCTTCATCTATGTAATTGATGATAGGAATAATTATCAAAGGGTTTTGAACCAAGTGAGATTCATAGAAGTTTCTTGAAAAAAAAAAGCAAATAAAGGCATTCCATGGTAATCCGTGTTATATTGAGTCCCTGAGTGGATGTGATGCCCATTATTGCCACCTGCCCCATCTTGTCTCAGTTACAACACCCCAGGGAGAGCTACACTTAAGGCCCTGTCAAAAATGTCAGCTCTGCTTCTGGGGCCAGATGCAATAACTTCCCTTGAAGATGGCAGGGGCTGGGTCCCCTGTGAAAAACAGCATTAAATCTTCCCTTTAGCTGAACAGGGACTGCCATGCTGTCACTCTGCTTCTAGCTACACAGGGCGAGAGAACATTTTCCTACAAAAGGAATGCGCCAGATGCTGTTCCAGATGCCCTCCATAGGTTATTTTATTTAATCCCCAACACCTGAAAGTCTACTTATCATCATTCCCAATTTGCAAATGAGAAAATCAAAGCTCCTAGACGCCATGTCCTCTTGCCTAGGTTACTTGTTTGATATGACTAGACAAGAATTTTACCTCCATCATTCTCACTCCAAATCTGTCCTACACCTCTTCCATTATACATGGGAAAAGCTTGCTTAGATTTCTTTTGCATTCTTTAATTGGATGACATCCATAACTGTCTGTCCATGGCATTTCACCTAATTAATATCCATCCCACTTTGACAAGCATTCAAGCCAAGATCCCCGATATAGAAGATGTGCACACGGCCATCTTGGCTTTCCTGCCTATGCTTTGAGTTACCCAAAGGCTGGTGGTTTGATCCCACCCAAGAGTCTGACGTACTGCTCCCATACAGATCACAGCCGAGATGCTCCTAAGGGAGTAGTTTTCCTCTGTGACACATGAGGTTGCCATGAGTTCCGGGACCCGTTTGGTGACAAGGGGAGACCATCGCCACCACCTGCGGATGCAAGAGTGACATGAAGGGCTTTCTCCTCTGAGAAGACTGACAAATATCAACACGACACCGTCATTTTGTTCTTCTTCGCCACTGTTGTTATTCTTGCAAACTGTGGCCAAAAGAGCTGAAAAGGAATGCAAGTGGTTTTTTTTTTTTTTTTGCCAGTTTCAGAAAATGGTTGGATTCCCCATTCCCTTGAAGCCAGGCACTTGATTATTCCCTTGGGTGCTTTTGCACGAAATGGCTCAGGTACCCACAGAAGCTCTCTGTGACAAGTATATTAGGGAACACAGGCGTTTGCTCAGCGACTCAAAGCGGTCGGTAGCTCATCCAGATGTGCATTCCAAGTGTGCCGGCAAAACCCAATGCTGCCCTCATAGCTGTGCAGTTGCCTCCCAAAGCTTGTCCAGAACTTAATGGTGTAATGCATATTCACTTCTTTATTCATCTGCATATTCCCTTGACAATATTATTGTGGGTTTTTTTCCGTCATTTACTCACTCTATGCTAGATACATAAGGCAAAAACAAAACATGGCTGGTTCTCTTTCTTATCAAATAGTTTTATCATTTTAACAGAAAGACTGGCATTTAACTTGTATAATTGGCTGGAGTAAATACAACAGCCAGAGATTGAGGTAGTCAGAGGAAGCCCACAGAAAAGAGAGAAGGATTTCTTGAAAGGGTTCAAAGAAGTCATGTGATGTGTATTTTGACAGATGATAAGATTGTGCCAGGTGGCTAGGTATGCATAAAATTGTCAATTTACTTTGGCATGAAATGACTGCTAATGAAAAAGAATTCGGCTTCAAAAATATACAGTGGTACTTACATACTAATTAGAAATTTAGCAAGGGAGTTTTATTTATTTATTTATTTATTTATTTTGGGATTTTCTTTATCTAAGTTTAATTCTCCATTGCATTATATCTTTCTTACAATAGCTGGTTACAATTTTTACCAGATATAAGGTATACCCCAATAAAATGATGAAAAATAATAAAAGCATTATATAGTACCTCCAAAAAAGTGAGGATGATCTTAACACCACTGTTGAGTTGATGCTGATAAATATTATTGTATTTTGCTTCATTTTAATAAATATTTTAGGATACTGGTAAAAAAGAAGTTCATTGAAAAATTTCATTTTTTATTTCTATTTCTCCAAGAAATCTTTAAAGCCCCTTACATACACACATATTTTTGATTTAAGTTTGCGATCTTTTGGTTGATCATTTGACAGGGTCTTATCTGATAATTATTACTAGAAAATGTGGGTAACCTTTGTAATCACACTGATCTCAGAGAAACCTTCCTTAAGGATGGTGCTTTATGTTAGGAAATAAAATAAGCAGAATAATAAAACAAACAAAAACACATATTGGTTGCTGCATGAATTAGCCATACTTCAGTAAGTAGTATTGAAATGATAGTGATTTAATGCATGAAAATAAAAAGTATTGGAGCTTGGATTTAAAAGTAAGAGATAAATTTTCCTACTTCTCTTAATCATTGTTCACAAACAAACCCCAAATAGGGGCAGAGAGAACTCAAATGAGTGAAACAGGACACACACCTATAGTCTAACTGAGCTATGTTGCTTCAAGTAAGTTATAGCTAATTATTGAGACATATTGACATAGGTTATTACAGTTAGGGTTAGTGGCATGGGTTATTACAAAATCCTTCTGATTTTCTGTAAGAAAGTGGAAACTCCAATAAAAATGATTTTAAAAAAGAAAAAAATGGAAAGCCAGTTTTTAAATGGAAAATAGTGAAATCTTTACATTTTATACCATTTACTTATTCTTTTAAAATATTAAGAGCAAAAACAAATCATGAAGCTAGTGACACTCTACTAGTCATTAATTTGTGAACTTAGCTCTTATGATAGCATTCAGCGTATTCAATTATGTAATAGGCTTCGTGACTAACCAAGCAGGTTCAGTCAGCATTGTGCCAAGGGTGTGGCACGTCACAGGAACTGGGAAACAATTTGCTCATTGGAAGTGGATGAACAACTGATGAACAACTTGGTGAATCAATGAGCAAATTAACATGTGAATTGTTGTGCAAGCTGATAGAGCAAGTTCAAATATATCCTTGCCTTAGTTTTCCCTAGATGAAACCAGAGAAAACTATGTTCTGCCTAACATAACTTCATGGGTGATGTGAATGGTAGATACACTTTTTAGCTTACTGAGATTTGAGTGGATTCAGGGAGAGCCTAAGATGAAAGGTCAGGCAATCTACTTCTAAAACAATCAGTCAATGAAAACCCTAAGGGACACGGAAGGAATCACCCCTGAGTTGGAATCCAACTTTTGGTTTTAACTAATTTAGTCTTTTGAAGAGTAGTTCAACTTCGCTACACACTGACTGTAGTGCCAAAGAAACCAGTCTACCTGTTCATTATCAGTTCCAAGATGTTCTCTCTCTCTCTTCCAATCTCAGTGCAACTTCTCAGTCTGGTCTTGCTGCTACTACTTAATCTTGCTGTTGCCCTGTAATTCCTCTTGTCCTTTCTTCTCTACTCTTTCTCGCCAGATTCTACTTTCTCTTCAACTCAACCTACGTTTTTTTGCCACTCCCCGATTGCACTGTTCGTCTGACCATTGTACCTATTTCATAATACTTACAGCAAAGTCTTCTATTATTACTGACAATTTTCAAGTATCCTGGAAGGAAAACTCTACATGTTTTATTCCCCCAAAGTCAGAGTGACTATAAATGTCTAAAACAGCATCTGTTATTTGATCCCAAGCAGATTTGGGAACAAAGGAATTTTACTTATAAGGAAAATTATAATAAATACAAATGATAAATCTTATTTATTTATTTATTTGGCATCACTGCCTCTGGTGGTCGTGAGTGCTACCCAGTGCTGCTCCTAAGAGCCACCGCTGGATTTGAACCGCCAATCCCGCGGGCTGCAGTCCCCCACTCAACCACTTACACCAATGGGGCTCGGCCCTATTCTTTCTTTTTTTGCCCCCCAAAAAACCTTTGAAATTGACTTCCTGAACTCTAGTCAAAGACATTCTGGTGGCATAGTTGGACAGCAGTTTTAATTATCCTGCCATACCACAAAAGAAGAATGAGATTATCTACTACCCTAAGTCTCTGATACCTTATACAGCAGTGATTTTCAATCTTCCTAAGGCTGCAACCCTTTCATACAGTTCCTCATGTTGCGTGGACCCCCGCCCCCAACCATAAAATTATGTTCGTTGCTAAATCATAACTGTCATGTTGTTACTGTTATGAATCAGGCGACCCCTGTGAAAGAGTCGTTTGACTTCCAAAGGACTCACCACCCACAGGTTGAGAACTGCTGCTATAAAAAGTTTCTATGAGTTCTGGTGGCATAGTGGCTGTGAACTACAATGTCAGCAGTTTGAAATCTTTAACTGCTCTGTGGTGGAAAAGCTTTCTAATCTTATAAAAACTCACAGTCTCAGGAGCACTCTGACCTTCAGGGTCATTATCAGTGAGAATTGATGTGGTGGCAGTGAGTTTGTTTTTGGTTTTGAATTAGTTGGAATTGGCTGGATGACGGTGAGTTTTGAGTTTTAATTCTGTTCAGGTAAATTTTAGATATATCAATTCTTTAAGCAAAAATAATGAAATCATACAAGAATTTTAGATAAAAGTAATAAAGATGAACATAGTCAACACACCAGCATTGAGTAGAAAATATAAGGAAGTGGGATTATGCAAAAATGTGAAGATAGTGATTTTTTTATATCATAGGACTGAATGGCAAAGAGTCAATTGTCATCTGCCAATCTGATGACAGCAATGTTCTTCATATATAAAGCATACCTACAGATGAATGAGAAGACATGTGGATAGCGATAAGAAAATCGAGTGAATGATAGAAATATAAAGAACAAAAGTGATGATCAGATGAATCTTCACCCTCACTTGTGATCAAAATGTAAATTTAGTGAGCATGAAATAAATGTTTGTTGGCTTTTCTATATCTAATCCCAGCTCTCCATCACATTAGATCTCTCTTCCAGTGGCTGGGTGAAACTTTTACACAGATGTTGGGCAAATTATGGCAATATGTTCATTGAGTAATTTGGGGGAATATATCCAAAATTCTTATTGTGACACCTAGAATCTCCACTTTACAGAAGCAGTGATGAGTCTGAAGGCAGAGGAACACCTATAACATGGTAATGTTCCCTCTTTTTTTTCTAACAGAAATATTTAGTCACGACAGAGGATGTATTATGTAATTCAAGTAGAAAAATAATAAAATGGCTTGAAAATAAAGATTGATGTCACTACACTGACATGCACACAATATAACACTGCCCGTCCTTAGTGAGGATTAATGTCTTTTACAGTTTACACTGGGAGGAATTCTGTTTCCTTTCCATTCTTGGGGAGAGAGCAAGGGTAGGCTTAGTAAGAAAAACTCAGGCCTTTGAACTTGTTTGACTTGCATTACAGCTTGCCCTCTCAGATGTGTGCCCTGTAGCAGTTGCCATGGTCCCTTGGAGTTTCAGGCCCCAGGAACCAAGCTTCTACCACCCATCTTTTCAAGTTTGAGCTGAGGGTTGATTTGAATGTTTGGTAGAGAATCCGGCAGTGAATCTGTCCAATAAAGGGCCATCATTCCATTCAGTGACACCTTTAGGAACACCGGTAGTTAGTTTTAAAGTGAGAATCCTTTTGTCAACTATGAAAGTTCACACACACAATAATAGAATTAAACAAGGAAGGAATGAGTCTTTGTGTTTGCATGTGATGGGTGTATGACATTAATTAGAATATGACAGATGGACCTGTAATTCCTAAAAGTTGGACTGTCTTTCTGATATTGTAAGCAGATAGCATTCTTTCTCTATATTCCCCACACTGCATGGATAAATTTTCTTCACTATTTATGTGTCAGGCTTTCTAATTCATAGCTGGTGATTGTATAGCCCCAGGGCAGGGGAAAATACCAGTTTTTAGTTTGCATTTATATGTCTGCTGTCAGAAAGCACAGGGTAGGAACTGGATATTGGGGAAAGAAGAGTCATTGCCAATTTGACAAGCTGCTCATCAGAAACTTTCCAAATGAAGGTCTCTCTGATGCAGACTTTGCATTGTTTTCTCAATCACATGACCATCTCTGAACTATCTGCCCCGATGTCCTTAGCTTCCAGTGGGCATTCTGAATCTCCAGCATGAAAGCCTCCATCCCCTGTTTTTCTGGGAGGATTTTGCTTAGGCATCCATGATAGATGCTGCCTGGTTTACCAACAGGTGGAGTGAGGTCCCTCTCCAAGGTGAGGGTTCAACATGAACACAAAAGCTGCAGATCTAGTGCACCGAGGATTCATCCTGTAGACTACAAAAACATTGAAGGTAGGACATTCCACCTCAGTATTTCCAGCGTGTGCCAGAGAAGGTCTTTGGAAAATATATGCCAACATAAAGAGAAGCATGACCTATGGAACTTGCCAGGTTGTATGTTAAGTCGCCAACTCAGGACAAAACTGTAGTCTCAAATACAAACAAGCAAACAGACAATTTATAAATGCATTTCCATCCCCATTCTCCATCCTCCATTTCTTCTGCCAAGAAACATCCCTGCAGAAGTTTCAGCGTCCCTCTCCAAATATCTTCGGGGTATCCCCATGGAAAGAAAGAATCATATCAGGTACAAAGACTTGGGGCATAAAACCTTTTTTCTTTATCGTAGTTCTCCTTGGAAAACATTCTTGTTTAATGATGATGACATCCAATTAATCAATCCTTTGTTGTTGTTTCTTACTATTTTGGTGTCATGTATAAGAAATCATTGTCTAAATCAATGTATCATAAATATACCTATATTGCTCTAAGACTTATAGCTTTTCCTCTTAGATTTAGATCTGTGGTCCATTTTTTAGTTAATTGTTTATATGATACAAAGTAGCTACCCAATTTCATTCACTTTTCTCTTTTTCTGCTTAATAGCCATTACAGTGAAAGTCCGCAGAGCAAATTACGTTTCCATTCAACTATGTATACATGCTGTGTGTTCCCATGTGTAAATGCATTTGCTTCAAGAGGACAGCACTCTTTCCCCTCCTTCCTTGGATGCTCCAGTTCAATTAGTTATCATTATTTCCTGCCCCTTGCTGCCTTCTCAACTTTGTTTTAGACAAATGCTAAGTTCTATCTGTTGAAAATTCAAGTGTTTTTGTTTGTTGATTTGCTTGCTTTTATCATGTTAACACATGAACAACTTTATTAATATATTATGTAACCACATCTGAATGCATATCTTGTATATTAATTCACTTCTTTCTTGTTTGAATTAAATTTTTCTGTTTCCTTTTTGAAGGTCAGTCCTTGAAAGTTTTGCTCATCTCTCTATTTACTCTGCCCGGGATTGCTAATGAAGGGAATTCTGGTGGCATTGTGGGTTAGACATTGAGCTGATGGCCACAACACTGGGAGTTCAAACCAGTCAGCCACTGTGACAGCAAAGTATTACAACCTCAAGGTTTCTTTGAGTAGGAATTTTCCTGATAGTAATGGGATAGGTTTGCTTTGTCTAGTTCTGTTAGAAGCATAGATGAGTCACTCAGTACTTGTTAAATAATCCAAGTTATGATTTATATCATGCTTCTACTTCATATATACCAATTTCAATGCACTTAGAACTTTACTCACTATTGCCCAGGTACCAATTGGATCTCTAGTGCTGTGACCCCTCGCTCCATGATACCTCAGAAGGCAGTGTAGAGAAGACTCTTCATCATCAAATACCAGGATTTCCTAACATAAGCTCCAACCCCATTCTTCTTCTAGCTTCACTATCTATTGCTTTCTAGAAAACAGCAACACATGTTTTCTACCATGTTTTGGGGGTGAGAGTGCAGGGAAAATGCAAGGGAACAAGGCCTTAACTTGGAATGTTGTATGCTTGGTAGGTTGAACAACCTAACTTGTTCTCTCATAGATCTGGAGGCCAACAGTCCAAGATCAAGGTGTTGACAGAGGTGGTTTGGATTGTCCTCTGTTGAGGAATATAGTTTGATACATTGACAACCAGTTTCTCTTCTCAGGCCATAAACTGTACCAAATGTAATTTTGTTCATCAGAGCAATTTTCTAAATTACTCTTTAAGCTACATGTATCCCTTTGTCTAATCACTGGACAAGCATCTCCCACCACTATCCTCTGCTTTTAACTGCAAGATGGAATTCCTCAAGTCTCTATGAACAGCTTATGCATTACTAAAGCTCGTCATTCTAAAAGCAATGTGCTGTATTGGAAACTAGCCTGAACTTGAACCCCATATTTTCTACTTACTGGCTCTGTGACCTTGGGCAAGTAACTTTAATTTTCTGAGCTCCAACCTCTTCATTTATACTTACTTTTTCAGTTGAAGATGGAAGAATCACAGTTGAAAAAAACCCTGCAAATATGAGACTTGAACAAAGAGTGAAGCCAAGTACAATCCTGGAAATTGTATCAGGAGCCATTGAAATGTGATTGCAGGGTCCCACCAACGGCATCAATTAGCTGCAACTATTTTTCCTTCCCTGAAACATTTATCTTAGTTCCAAATTCCCAGGAGAACTATTGATCAGCCACGCTTAGATCAAGTGCCCACCCCATACTGTTTTGATTAACAGCCTGACTGAGACCTTAACCCATGATAGAGGAGAGGATTATTCTGTGAAGGGAAAAGATTGATGGGCTTGACTTGGGGAAGTAGCACTCAACCAATTCCTGACCGTTGGATGGGGAGAGAACTGCTTAAGTTATTTCATTCCTTAGATTTCTTGCTAGTGCCTTCTATAGGTCAGATCTAGTTGGTGGCTTGATGGCAAGGGAGTCCACTGTTACGATATACCTATCATCCGTCTCTCAGGAATACAGCAGAGTGGAGAAGAGTAGGGAGATGGTTAGAGGCACCTCAGAAGCAAGACTTGATAATACGGATATATTTCTAAATGTCAGACAATGAAAACTCTACTTTGCATCTTAGTTCTAATGAGCCCTGGTAATCCTGTCAGAGAAGCACTGAGCTGCTAACAACAAAGTCATCTGGTTCCCACACATCAGCCACTCTGCAGGAGGAAGAAGTGACTGTTGAAATAAAGAGTTCTAGTCTCTGCAATCCTCTATCAGGTTGCTATGGGGCTTGGTTTGGTTGGCTTTAGGGTCTCAGTTTGACGCTGACCCGCAGGAGAATGCCCTGATTTAGAACAAACTGGAAAGCAACTGGTTCCTACAAGAATTCCTGAAAGCATTGTTCTGAGTTGCTCAATGTCCATCTTTGCTTCCAATTTAGAAAAAAGACCCCAATGACTTCTCCAACCCAAGAAAGAAACACCGTGTTTGCAATGTCTGGTCCAGGAAATTCTTTATGATTTGGAAATGACCAAAGGTATGAGCCAGAGGTTTCCTGCCTCTTCTTCCCTGGTACAGCCTTGTTTCTAGTCTGATCAGGCTCCAGCTGTGGGGTGCCCCTCCTTAAGGAGCTTCCTGGAGCTGTGGGTGGCAGCTCCTCCTAGGCTGGTGACTGAGCTCCTGCCAAGGCTGAAGGAAGCCACTTCAAAAGCCATCACCACCACTGCTGATAAATGGAATCAGAAGGGTCCTGCTTCAGGCCAGAACATCTATCAGCGCTGCCTGCCAGGGCTCATTCTTGAGGCTGTATTTCTCCTTCAGGTGAATTTGAGAAGTAGTGAGGACTGTCATCCAAGGCCACCTTTTATTTACTACGGATTCACCCCTCTGCATTAGGCATGAAAAGAGATAGGAGTTGAGCTTGAAGGGGGAGGGGGATGAGCTTGCTGTCATGGCTAGTCTTTGTGTTCCCTCTAGTTCTTATTGTTATATGAACTGTAAACATCTTTCTGTTTATTCACAAAAATGAGAAGGTAATAGGTACTTCTGAATGCATTCAGAATGTACTTATTCAAGTTGAATATACATTTTTCTTACACAATCTTTAAGGCAACCACTATGGCTTTAGGAAAATAAACAAAGACAGCTATTTGTAGTAGATGAATATTTTATATGGAAGTAGCATGATAGAGAGATGTGAACCTTCAAATGGAACTACCTCATCCTGTATTATAGCATTAAAGAATTGTGAGAGTTATTTCTCCCCTTGAGACCTCAGTTTCCACTTTTTTCTGGGAGAACTGGGATGGGCAAGAAGGTGATAATTCACATACGTGCCCCAGAGTACAAAGAAGTGTGCTCCATAGCAGATTTCCTGATTAAGAATAATGCATCTAAGAAAGAAGAAAAATCTTCTTATCAGGAAGTACCAGAATCATTTGTGATTTATTGAAAATTGCCTATGTTGAGCTATGAGTTTGTGGTTATGCATTCCACTTTTCTTTTATCACTCTTTATGTTTCAATATTTTAATAAACAAAGAGTTAATATGGTTGATGTAATAACATTTTGTGTGATAATGAGCGGGAACCCTGAAATTGTAGTTCTAGACTCAATCTCAAAATGGCTAAACCCTGGTCCTAAGTCCTTTCAACTATGAACATAGAATGATAATACCTCCTTCAAAATGCCTCTCTGATGTTTGGAGATAGATTATAAAAGCCCCTTTTGTAAAACTACTCTGCATGTTGTTGGCATCCAATAAATGGAGGTGCTTTCTTCTTGCTGTTGGTCAGTACCTCCAGTGGACCAGAATGAAGTATTGTTACTTCCTATACCATCCTCCTGACTATTGCTATGCTCGATTCTACTGTGGCAGTGCTTCTCTTTTTTATTGACACTCTATTTTATCAAACATGATATTTTTCACCAGGGATTGGTCATTTCAATTTGTTCAGAATTTCCTCTCTTCATTTCTTTTTAAGAGTGGGGACTCTTAAAGCTCTTATCACAATCCATCCATCTATCCTTTGTGTCAAGCACATTTATACATGTTTTATCATCATCATTTTCAAAACATTTCTTTTTACTTGAGTCCTTCATATCAGCTCTGCCTTCTCCCCCTTTCCCATGCTCCCTCATGAACCCTTGATAATATATTTAAGAATGTTCGTGACTTACACTGAGTGCTATCTTCCTTCACCCACTCTCCATCCCCTAGGGAAGGGATTCCATGTGGATCATTGTGATAGGTTTCCTCCTTTCTCCCCCACCTTCCTCTCTCCCTCTCTAGTCTCATTTTTGGTCCTGAGGGGGTTATCTGTCCTGGATTCCCTGTGTTGGGAACTCCTATCTGGACAAGTGTACATGCTCTGGTCTAGCTGGATTTGTAAGATAGAATTGAGCTCATGATAGTGGAGGGGAGGAAGCATGAAACAACTAGAGGAAAGTTGTATGTTTCATCAGCGCCAGAACTGCACCCTGACTGGCCCATCTCTTCTTTGTGCCCTTTCTATAAGGGGGTATCCAATTGTATACAGATAGGCTTTGGATCTCCACTCCACACCATGAAAAATTTGTCTATTAGTTGGAAATAGCAGGAATGGAATTAGGTGCTCAGAGGAATAATGAGGCTCCTGCCATCATGCTGACAAAAAACTATGCAAGACAGGTGTGAAAGACTCAGATTATGGTGAACAATTAGAAATGTCCCAACCCTTTGAACTTATGCCAATGTGAGAAGTGTGTCCACTATACTGAAAAGGCAACAGCCAATGCCTTGTGACCAATTTATAAGTTTGAGTTTATCTAGAACCTCATCTACTGATTCATGTCCCTTGATAGAATGGCAACTAACTGGGTACCTAGAGTCATAAAACATCACTCCTGGGCCAGTTTCCCTACCTTTGTGAATGCTTCTTCTATTGCAGTGTGTTTTAGGAGCTTTTTTTCTTTGTCTATCTCATTAGAGACTATGTCAGTGAAATTTCATCATAAATAAAAGAGTTGCTTAAAATCTGATTTTCCCCTGTGATCTGGGTATACTTTGACGAAAATCAATACAGTTTAAATTCATATCTCTCCTTTTAGTTCCTTGAGCTGTAGAAATGTGCAAAGGAGAAGACGTTCTTTACATGAATTCTTTCAGAGTTGTGACCCATCCATAAGAGTAGAATAGTTTTCCCTTTGACAACATCCTGGCATGTTATCTGTGGCTAAAGGGGTTTAGCTGTAATGGTTTCCATAGGAATCAGACTGAGTTCAACTATCTTTTTTATTAAATTGACATTCATACTTGTTGGGCATCAGTCAAAAGTCAAGTAGGAGAGTTTAAGGGAGATGATTTTGGTTGAATAGACTCTTTGACCACAGGTGACCATAGTCACCTCATAAACTTCAAAATCACTGAGATTCCTAGCCCAGCCAAGGTGACACAAAGGTATTACCTATGAAAGCTTTAGCCATTTATGTAGGAGAAAAAAACAGAGTAAGTGGAAAAAATGGTTCTCCAGGTGTCAAAAACTGTGTAAGTGATACACCAAGACTTGAACCACCATTTCAAATATCACTATGTTTATATAAATACTATTGCCTCATATAAAAGTACATTTCATGAAAGCTATTTGCTCTATTTGACAAATAAACAGGTGTTTTAAAATTGTTTGCAATAGCAGAATAAAATGGTGACACACAGAAGAAACTGAAAGTGCAGAAAATGAAAATATGAAGATGCAGGAATGTTTTGACTTTTCTTGACCAATACAAAGAAAAGAGAGAACCCAAATCAGAAAAAATACAGCCTTGCTGGCTAGGGCCTTTAGATGCGTCTAACTGAGAAGCATATGTTACATTCAACTACCAAGAAGGAGACCTTAGTCTTTGAAGTTACATCTCTCCTCTTTAGTAATTCGGAGAGATCTCTTGCAGCAGATTTGTCAAATGCAAAATGAAATTTGATTTATGAAATCCTTGACTACATCTATCTTGTCTCTGTTTATTATGATTAGTTTGGCTGTAGAGATTTTTGTTTTATGTCAGGGTGTGCTTTACTTTACCAGCTAAATACTCATTGATGAACTTATTGATCATCAGTAATGCTTTAAGTTCTATTCATGTTCATCAAGCAAGATTGTGTCATCTACATATCACAAGTTGTTAATGAACCTCCTCTAACACAAATGCTCTATTCTTCATTATGTAATCTAGCTTCTTGAAATACTTTCTCTATATGCACATTGAATAAGTATGCAGAAAGGATAGAACTCTGGCATACACCTTTCCTGATTTTAAGTTATGCTGTATTGTCTTGTAATGTATGAATGACTGCCACTTAGTCTATATGCAGATTCTGCAAGAGGACAATAAAGTGTACAGGAATTTTCATTCTTTGTACAGCATTTTTATTGCTCACAATATTGCACATAGCTTGTCATGTTCCACATAGTTGAATGAACTTTTCATAGTCAATAAGATACATGTAAACATCTTTTTAAAATAAATCATCTTATTGGGAGCTCAGGCAAGTAACATCTTTTAAAAATTCTTTATTTTCAGTCAAGATCCATCTGAAATCAGCAATGGCATCTTTTATTCCACGTCCTCTTCTGAATATGGTTTGAATTTCTGGCTGTTCCCTGTCCATTTATTGCTGCAATTGTTTTTTTAATTTGTTGTTATTGTTGTTGTTAAGTGCTATGGAGTCAGTTCCAACCCACAGTCACCTTATTCACAACAGAATAAAATATTGCCCACTGCTGATCCTACACAACCTTTACATCCATTCCTATCCTTGAGCCCATCATTGCCCTTGTGATCTCAACCCGTCTCCTTGAGGGCCTTCCCCTCTTTTGCTGCTTTCCTACTTTACCAAGCTTGATATCCTTCATTCTCCTGGGGCTGATCTCTCTTGGCCACATATCCAGCGTATGCAAGATGAAGTCTCACCATGCTTGCCTCTAAGGTGTGTGCTCCCTACACTTCTTCCCTGACAGATTTATTTGCTTTTCTTTATTGTAATTCATGGCACTAAATTCAAATGAATTGATTCTTCTTCCATCTTCTTTTTTCAGGGCCCAACTTTCACATGCCTATGAGGCCATTGACAGCACCATAGTTTTAAGCCAGGCACACCTTACTTTTCAAAGTAATAACCTTCCTCTTCAGTACTCTAAAGAGGTATTATGCAGCTGATTTACTCAAAGCAAGATGTCTTTTGATATCTTGATGGCAACTTCCATGAGCATTGTTTGTGGTTCCAAGCAAGACAAGATTCTTGACAACTTCAACTATCTCCTATTGGTTCAGTTGAGAGGACTTGGAGTTTCTTTACACTGAATGAAAGTCCACACTGTAGACTGCAATCTTCTATCTTTATCAGCAAGTGCTTTAAGTTTTCTTCACTTTCAGCAAGCAAGGTTGTGTCATATGCATATGGCAGATTGTTAATATGTCATTATCCATAGAACACTAATGACAAAAAATATGATAAGTGTGGACAGACATCATGACAATAATTCATGAAGAAAACAAAAGATCATAAAAGAGAGTAAAGGAAAAGAAAGATCAAAATTGACGTTAGAAGTAACTGAAATTTGCTCTTATTCATAGACTGCTAAAGCTAATGGAAGAAATTATGAAGTCAAAGTACTGAATAGAAAATTTTCAAGGGAAGGCAAAATATGCGTCTCTGGTAATTGTCTTCAAAATTTCTTGGCATAGACTATTAAGTGGATTTATCACTGCATGAGCTTATTGAAACATTTCAACTTGTAGTTTGTCAATTCTTGGACACTTGTTCTTACAGAGGCTTTCAGTGTAGCTTGGAGTTCTTCCTTCATTACTTCCATTTCTTGATCATGTGCTATATCTTTAAGTAGTAGATCTCAACCAATTCTTTTAGGTATAATGCTTCTGTGTATTTCTTTCAACTCCTTTGGTAATTTCTGCACAACTCCACAATTTTCCCAGTAAAAAAATGCTTCCATATTACAACTTAAGACATCTTTTTTTTCATTCAGTTTTCAAATTGAGGTAAGTTAAGCAGGTGCTTACCTGTTGGTGTTCCAGATCCAGATCTTGGCATGTCTAATTCTAATCCTTTGTCTTCTCCAGCTGCCCTTTGAAATTTTCTATTCAGTTTTTTTTCCCTTCTGATTTCTTCACTTTTCTTTAAACCAAGACCAAAACAAAGAAACTCTCTGTCATTGAGTCAATCTAGACCCACAACAAATTTATGGGGCAGGCTAGAATTGCCTCTGTGAGTTTCCAAGATTTTAAGTGCTAATGAGAGTAGAAATTCCCATCTCTTTCCTTCAGAAAGCAGCTGATGGTTTTGAACTGTGAATTTTGTTGATCACAGCCCAACTTGAGAAACACAGCTACTAGGGGCCCTTTTGTTTAAGCCTCTCTATATTCAAGAGCAAGTTTCAGACTTTTTCTGATTTCCACTTGGGCCTTCATTTTAATAACCTTTTCCTGTCATCATATATGGCATTCCTGATGTCATTGAACACCTCATCATGTCTTCTGTTATTAGTGTTCAAATCAGTTCTTGAAACAGTCTTTAAATTTAGGTGAGATATACTCACAGTCATATGTTGTCTTTTATGGGCTAGGTTTGCTTTTCTTCAACCTCAACATGCATTTGCTTATTAGCAATTGATGGTGTGTTTTTGGCCTTGTTTGACTTAGGATTTTGAAATTTTTCCTATTTTCACTAAATTTCCTTTTCCCACAAATATAGTCATTATTATTTCCATGTTTTCCATCTGATGAAGTTTATGTAATTGAGAAAAGATATTCACAATGAATAAGTTATTTGGCCTTGCAAAATTCCATCACTTGTTCTCCAGCTTCAATTCTATCACCATGACTGTATTTTCCTACTACTTATTCTTCCTCTTTGTCTCCAACTCTCATATGTCAGTCACCAGTAATTATTAATATATTCATGATTGCATATTTGATCAATTTCAGAAAGAAGAAGCTTGTAGAATTGTTCAGCTTCTTAAATATTGGCTTTTGTAGTTGGTGCATAAATTTGAATAATAAATCCACCAAGCCCAGACCCTGTGACTACGAAATCATCCTATGGTCACTATGTAGGCCTCTAACTTCCTTCTTTGAGCACTGCTTTTTCTGCCCTTCCTCCTTCTGTCTTTTCTTTATTCTTTTCTTCTGGTACTTCTTTATCATTCCATAAAAATGGAATGGACACCCTCGGTGGTGTCCAGATAATATACTCAGGACTGAGGATTCTGAATTCATGCAACTGTTCCTGGTCTCAAACATTGTGTCCTATAATTGAGTGGAAAGGTAGAGTGAAAGATAAATTCAAGTAAATGAATTGTAAAGCAATGCTGTAATTCCTTAGAGAGAGGGGGAAGGAGGGGGAAAAGAAAAAGAAATGTTAAAGAGATAGAGGCAAACACCACACATCAGATATCTGTTGGTAGGCTGAAACAGAAGACAGTGTCAGCGCTCCTGTATTAATATTTGAACTGAAAGCGGAACAAAGTGAAATCATGGAGACTTTCTAGATAAAATGAAGGCTAAGCAAAATACCCTCTTAAGTCTCAGGAATGTGGTAATTGATTGATGAAGCACTAGGGAGGAGTGAGGGAAATACATTCCAGAGGTGGCATGTAGCCAGCATCTAAGGAACCCTAGTGACACATAGTTAAGTATTCAGTAGATAGCCATGAGTTTGGTGACTTTAACTCACATACTTGGTGAGAGAGATATGTCTGGCTACTGCTCCTGTAAAGATTACAGCTAATGAAACTCATGGCCAGTTTTCCTCTGTGAGATAGAATCGACTTGAGGACATACAACAATAGCCAATATCTGAAGGCCTTGGGGTCACAATAAAATAACTAACCTTTATCTGAAAAGCTTTAAGAAACCATGGAGGAATTATAACTGTGATCAGATTAGTGGTCTGATATGTACCTTTCATGTATTCTGGAGAAATAGCTGGGAGATGGAATAGCAGTATCTTGTGCTCACTTTTTAAAAAAATGATGAGGATCTGAACTGTGGCATGAAAGTGAAGTCAGTGAGGAGTGAGCACTTGTGAGCTATATGTTGTTGAAACAAAAAAGGAAGGATATGGAAGTGAAAGGAAGGGTCCTGATGGCACAGAAGTTAGGTATGTGACTGTCAACCATAAAGCCACTGGTTCAGAAAGCCCAGGAGCTTTTCTGTAGAAAAGATTTGCTTTCTCTACAGTGAACTCTATGAGGCAAGTTCACTGTGCCCTATAGGATTGCTATAAATTTGAATTAGCTTGATGACATCTAACGTAAACAACAGCATGAAATGTAAAGGAACAGGATGAAGTAAGGGCAATGGCAGGATTTCCAGATCAGAGAAGATAGAGTGTGACTCCTCACGTCCACGATTGGTTCATATTCCTGATGCTATTCAAAAACTCCAGACTCTGTGTACCTCTTCTTGACTTCTTGCTCCAGTGTGGCCATTTCCCACGCTCCTGTAACACATCACTAAAAGAAACCCTGGACTAGCAGAACCAGCCCCGACCCCATTGCAATCATAGGCACAAAAGCAGATCAAAGTCTTTGGGGTTGTTCGCTTCTCATGTGTGGAAATGTGGGAATCTCTCCCTGTTCACCACACCCCAAATCCAGGTTAGACTATGTTAGTTATTTGAACCTTAAAAATCAATGAATCCTATGATACAGAAAGCAGTATGTTTCAAGCACCAAGTGCCTCATAACTTTTGGTAGGTGAAGTCAAATTGAAAAAATAAAACCAAGCCCCATTCATTCATCAACATATATTAAGTGCACTGTGCCACCTTCTAGGTGAGTAGATACTGCCTTCAGGAACACAAGGATAGTCACGGTACTTGCTGACATGGAGTGGGCATTCCAGTGTTGATAAGCAGAACAAGAGGGAGCAGATAGAGAGATGGAATCATAAGAGACAGCAGGGATGGATGGGGAGGCAATCCTTGTGATGTAGTCCATCAGGAATAAGGGTTGTGAGGGCCTTCCTATAAGTGACATTAAGATAAGAAAGACACATAAGAAAATAGTCATGCCGCACAAATATAGGCGTAGAACATCATTGTAATGAGAAAGGGCAGATCAATATTGACTAGAAATAAAAGCAATTAAAAAAAAGATCTCTATACAAAATAAGTGAGGAAATGATAGCTAGTTGGAGTTTTAACCATGCAGTGGGTGAGCAGACCCCTCTGTTTCTTGAAAACCTAGATTCTTGTTGTGTACATAAGCATAGATGTGTACTGGAGACATAGACTATCAGACACTTGCCAAAATTTCCTCCAAAGGGCTAGATGGTCAATGTTTTAGGCTATATAGGCCATGTTTAGGCAAGCTAGTCTCTGTTGGAGCTACTTAACTGTTCCTTTGCCTTGAAGAAGCAACCACACAGGTGTTCTATAACTAGAAGAGCATGCCTGCATTGCAATAAAACATGTATTTTCACGTTTCACAAAATAGTCTCCATTTTAAAAGTAAGTTTTCAAAAACTGACAATGATTATCATCATTAGTCTACAGATACTATCTTGGTGTCCTTTGCCCTATTGCAAGGTAGAGAGTGCTTTCAGCTGACTGTCTAGCTTGGTGTTTGTTATTGTTGTTGTGTACTGGCAGTAGTTTCCCCAATTATTTCTCCTTTTCTTCACATTTTTATGTTCAAGTCAAAGGCCATTTACTTTTGCTGTTGTTGTATTTTGGTTGTTGTTGTTGTTTATGGCTAGCTTGTGTGTTGAAAATGAATTTAAGGCAATTTCAGTTTTTATAATCACTCAGACCAAGGTCTTGACCTGACAGAAAGGAAGCGGATGGGCTTTCAAGGCCATGACTGCTCTCTTTTTAAAAATTATGTTTACAATTTTATTTATTTGCATATTTTCCAGAAGGCAATTTACTTCGACCTTGTTCTTCTCTCTTTCTTTCTCTTGTCCATCCTGCTTTTTTAAAGAACCAGATATGTTTTAGTAAAACTCCTCTGTAACACATTTTATTTAACTATAAAGCCCTGCTGTATGCTGTAGTGAATGACTGTTGAAACCATCACATAAGTAAAATAGAACAGTCATTAAAGGACAGATAAGTTACCATCCCACTTATCTGAAACGTCTAGAATGTCTTGATGTACAGGCACCACGTATTTTGAATATGTCCTGAGGACAGGTGGAAATAAGGGAAAGGGAGAATTGTTCAGGAAGCAAGAAACTACTATGGTGGCAGAAGATTTGAAAATGGATAATGGTCTTGGTTGAACAACATGATAAATGTAATTAATGTTATGATTATACATGTGAAAAATTTTGACATGGCAAATATCTTTTTACCCATATATTTATCACAATAAAATAGGCAATCTATATTCCTTGTACATTATAAATTGTGTTTTCTAAGAAAGTGATTTCCATGACTGTCCTAGTCCCTAAAGGTCTTTAGAAGAACCTTGTTTCCACACAATTAAGAGATGGTGATGATGCTCCCTCCCTTTCATACTATGGAAGACTTTATGACTATTTTTACTAAGAGAGTATTGTAGAAGTGACAGCAAGCCTCAGAAACCAGGTCAAAAAAATGATGCAGTCAGAGTTTGGTTCTCTGCTAGAACATATGTCTGGAGCTTAGAATTAATACCATGTCAGAAGTAACTGCAGACTTCTATTTCCTTTTGTAGCTTTCATTAGACTTCCTCAAAAGGAAATATGGCCATAAGCAAAGGAAGGGAGATAGTCCTGTGTTTTAAGTAAATGGAATATAAGAAGTTTCCAGAAGATTTTCAGTGGATATTTCATCTGAAGGAGGCACTTGATCCCTTCTTCATTGTCTTCTCATAGTCTGGAAGCTCTCCTGAAAACTGTTCATTTTGGGTGACCCTGCTGGCATTGGAAAGACCAGTGACCCTGTTTCCAGCATCAGAGCCACGCACAAGCCATCACAGTACAGCAGATTGAGAGAAGAGTAAAAGTTGGGCATCGAAGGAGGGGACTGAAAAAGAACTGATACATTTGAACTGTGGTGTGGGCAAAGATATCGAAAGTGTCAAGGACTGCCAAAAGGATAAACAACTCTATCTTGGAAGAAGTATGGCCAGAATGCTCCATAGAGGCAAGAATGGATAGACTTCATCTTGAATACTTTGGAGATGTTGTCTGGAGAGACCAGTCCCTGGAGAAGAACAGCATGCTTGGTAAAGTAGAGGGACACTGAAAAATGAAGACCCACAAGGAGATGGATGGATACACTCGCAGCGGATTCCTCCATGGGCTCTAGCACAGGAACAATTGTGAGAGTGGCACAGGACCATGCAGTGTTTCCTTCTGTTATGAATAAGGTCACTAACTGAGGCCCTGGCACCTAAGAGTCATATAAAGTGTGGGGGACAGAGAGTTGGAAATTCAGTCCAGTGCTGTGGACAGAAGCCATTCCTCAAAGGTCCTCCTTTGATCGCTCAGAGATGATAGACTGGATCTTACGGAAAATGTGCAGTCAGTGGAGATTGTTGTGCACCATGACGATACAATGTGCTATCTGCTGGCGGGTGATCCCTCTGGTGGAAGTTTAAGAGATGGGTTAGAAGGAAACAGCAATGGAATTGAAAGACCTCATTAGAAGCCACTGATTTACTCTGGATAACTTGTGGCAGACTATAGTAATAGAAATGGAAAAGGTGAATGAATCAAAAGACATCCCAGAGGCTCATGGAAAGGAGACCAGTAACTGTCTAGCTAAAAGAAATCAAAACAGTTCATCTTTTAGCCTCATTCACCACTACATGCTGGATAACTGATACTTCTTTTGCCTAACAAAATTGCCTAGTCTGCCTCTCTGTCTCATGATTTTTCTCTTGCTTCTGTCTATAGGCAGCTCAGTTCCCATGGGGTTCAGCTCCCGTCTCTGCAATAGACACCAGGGAACCGTTCCTTGAAAGCCAGATACCAAAGATAAGCTCACAGCTGCCTACTCCTAGAGAAAAGGGCTCCTCTGTACTGCCCCCACTCCCGCCCCATGAAACACCTGTGTCAGGAGGCTGCAGATCCCACCCCCCTGAGAACCTACCCTCAACACCCTCTCAGACCTCTTATCTCGACACAATCACTCTCTTCTGGGTTTCTAATCTGGGAGATTAAATCTTTATGTGCCCAAGCAGAAAGATCATATCCTTGTAATTTTTCATCTATATAATTTCTCAGCACCCTTAGTTTAACCTGTTGTATTTGTGGCCCAACTGTAATTCAGGAGAATACTTAGAAAAAATGCCAATTTCAAAGGACGGTTCTTTTAAAGTGCCACTAAGGACAGCTTTCTGGGTGAGTGTAGTGGACTGTGGTAAAACTGATCATTTCAGTCAATTAGATTTTTAGGCCGGGCACTTTTCACTGTTCTGAGAGTGAGAAAGGCCACATTGGAGAGCTGGCATCAATCAATTATAGTCTAAATGGAGACCGTGGAGGAGGAAACACAAAAGCCATATTTATACTTTTTTTTGAAATGAATCTAGTAGAGGTCATTTGGGTACTATTGAAGATAATTCATTTTGTAGAAGTCTCCATTAAAAAATAATAATATGCCTAAAACACCCTTAGGATACAAATTGATGTCCACATATTTAAAGACTGACAGAGAATAAAATTGCCTTAGCTAGGAAAAGCAAGGGCTTGTGAAATGAACACCTAAATTTATACAATCAGATTTTTTTTTTGCTAGGACTTTACTCATCTTTGATTAAGAAATTTCTGAAGTTCTAGCCATAGGAGATTGAAATGGGGCAGGAGATTACTAGTTACGGAACATGCACAGCAACTATCCTTTCTGCTTTACCCAATCCAAAACTGGGATTATAATATTTAGAGATTACATTTTGGCACTTCTGTTTTAGGTAACTAACATAAGGTGTGATTAAAATCCCCACACTAAACTCATTGACACTGAAACGATTTTGACTCATGAGTGACCCCATGCAACAGAGTAGAGGGCCTCCTCAGGTTTCTTAGGCTGTGTTCTTCAAGGAAACAGACTGCCAGGTTGATCTCCCCCTTCAGCAGCCAATGGTTCAAACTACCAGCCTTTCAGTTAAAAGTGGAGTCTTTAATCATTGTCCTCCAGAAAGGCAACCAGAGCCTTTTTAGTTTCTCATGATCTGAACTTTGTAGACTCAAATTCTGACTTCTTTTAAAATATTTTATCTGATGAAAGAATGGTTTCTAGAGATAGTTCAAAGGGACTTGGCCAAGTCTTAGTTTGGACACCAGTTCTATGGGAATTTGTACCTTTGGGAATGCTCTACTTTCAGATTTATTTTTGAGACTTGGGACATTGTTTGAGCAGCACCATTTTTGCAAAGCCCTCTTGGCCATTTTAGACCATTACAACCAATTCCCTCTCTGTCTGCTATAAGGCGGTGGTTGTCTACACCCTTCATTTGGTATCCTTTTTTATGAGGACATACTCCTCCTTGCGGTCCAGCAAAATGAGCTCCAAATTTCCTTCAGCAGGTCTAAGGTCTTCATCTTGTATCAATACTTTCAGCTGAGCATATCTGGTTAAATATTTTAGTCAGGGTCAGTGTACCTCCTGCACAGTCAAGATGTATCTATCTGTCAGAAGAGTTTGCCATGTTTCTGTGATCCTGAGGAGTTTTCAGTTGAGTTTCCAGACTAAGACAGACTAGGCAGAAAGACAGATTTTAACACTGAAAACCCTGTGGTTAACAGTGGTCTGATCTATAATAGGTCATGGATATTGAACAGCATTTCATGCCCCTGTGTCTGGGGTTGCCAACTGGATAGTTGCTCACATCAAATAGCAAAAGCAACACACAAGTCGTCACAAACCACAGATAAGGACAAACAATCCATCTTGGAAGAAGTGCACCAGAGTGTTCCTTGGAAGAAGTGCACCAGAGTGTTCCTTGGAAGCAAGGATGGCAAGACTTTGCCTTTCATACTTTGGACATATTGTCGGGAGAGACCTTTCTCTGCAGAAGGACATCATGATTGGAAAAGTGGAGGGGCAGTGGAAAAGAGGAAGACCCTCAACAAGATGGTCTAACCTGGTAACTGAAACAATGGGCTCAGGGAAAATTGTGAGAAATGCACAGGCCCATGTATCTGTTATCCTGCTGTGCACAGGGTTTCCATGGGTCAAAAGCAACTCAATGAAATTTAACAACAAAAAGAAGAGCAAATGAATAATAAATAAATTACTTTACCTCTGAACATTTGCTCCTTCTGTCAAGTTTTAATAATAATACCATTCTAACCTACATTTCCCAAATAGCTTAGAAGAAAAGCTTTATTCTACTGATGAGATCAAAAACTTAATTTTTTCAGGACAAGACCATTTGAAGAAAAAACGTTCTTGAGACTGAAAATGTTCACTTGTGATGTTAATGAGAATGGCTCATTTGTACAGGAATATCGTGGAAATTCATATATATGCATGTGGGATTATGTAAAGAAAAGGATATTTCAACATTTAAAATACTGAACATTTAGAAGTAACCTAAAAGATGTGTGTAATAGTTGAAGAAGAAGAAGAAGAAAGTTGTTGTCTTTAAGCATGAGTTATTCATTCAAAGTAGCTAGCACTGAAACCATGCAAATAGAACCAACAGGTCCAGCAGTTATGTTTTTAAACTATTTTTGTTTCCAGACATGTGATACACAGTACCTGCATTCTATGAAATATAAAAATGCAGAGAGAAATTTTTGATATTTATATCTGATGAGGAAAGCCTTTTAAGATGGGACTAAGTGATAAATGTATCTGTTTTCCAATATTCCCAATTCCGTCAGAAAGAAATGGTGAGGTTAAGAGGTTGGATGCGTAGGCAAATTAATGAGAGGTGACATGAGCATAATTAAAATCCAAGTGACCCTTGAGTTCATTGCAGTTCTGCTTATGCTCTCCTCCGTGACCTTGCTCAGTCCTCTCCTCCAATTTTCTGTGAATAATGCAGATCAGAGGCAGTCCACATGCAACATTGCTGTGCACTTTGCAAAAGAGTGAAGGAGTCACTGGCCCCAGCTCAGAGGCTCTCAGAGTCATTCACCCTCCAGCCTCGCTGCTCTATCTATCCTCTCTGACAATTATAGGCATTGTCAGCCTTCAACTCATTATGTTTCATACTTCCTTCAAAAAATCAAACTCCCAAACCCATCCCTGGATCTTTTAATTTGCTGTAATTTGGGAGTTATAAGTACATCATATGAACCCACAGTTATGGTCTCACACTGAATCCTAGCTCTAACTTAAAAGCAATTAGTTCTTACATCATGGACCTGCTTGGTACTCACCCTCAGGAAGAGAACACGCAAGATAGGAATGCTATAGCAAATTGTGGTAAAGAATCTAGATGGTGCCATAAAATAGTCAGATCTTGAAGGTTTGTCTTCAAATAAGCAGCCATCTAAGCGAGATGTCAATTAAGTCCACAAAGGAGAAGACCACCATCATGAGTCATCTAAGGATCTGTACAACCCAAAGTTAAAGGAGGAATTAGTATCAGAAAGCCTAAATTGTGAGACTCTAGTGTGTAGAAGGCGATGGATGACAGTGGAGAGCCAAGATTCATTTTTGGAACTATGTACGAAATGAGAAAGACAACACCCTCTGCCTAAAATTGAGGGATTTGAGGAAAGTGATCACTAAACTGTGTGCTTGGGAGACAGCAGGATAGAAGATCAGCGGCATAAATCTGACCTGATCCGTTTCAACTTTGTCAGCAGATCAGTCCTATCAAGTCCAGGCTGAACTTGATCTATTTTGCAAGAGTCTCTGTAATTTTTATTTATATTGCTTTGTTCATTTTTAAAATTCATAGTAGAGTGTATTTCAGAGGTGTTATGTCAGTGAAGATCTTGCTCTTGAAGCTCTGTTAGATGCAATTCCATTTTTCATTATATGAAACCTAAGATTATTGAACCTATAGGGACAACACATAGAAGGGGTTAGGGTGGGGTGAGGTGAGTACAGTGGTTATGGTAGTGATGAAGTGAGAGTGTTAAAAGAAGACCACGTGAATGAGTCTAAGTAGAAAAAGAATGGTTGGAAGCTGATCATGGCAGCAATTTTACAATTTACTTGATGTGATTGAAATATGGAAAGATAGGTTATATGAATTGAATCTCAAGAATAAAAATAAATAGATAAATATAATAAAATGAAACAACCACACACAAAATACCAACTCCAATATTTACCATATATACTCATATATAAGTCAAGTTTTTAGCATATTTTAGGCAGTTTTTTTTAATTAGGTGCCTTGGCTGACATTTGAGTTGCCTTATCCTCTAGAATATATGGTAGTTTTTCATTTAAGACCCTCTTTTGTTGCCTCTGAAACACAATGCAAGCTTTATCTCCCATTATCCAAATGTAGTCATTGTCTTTGGGACAGGTCAGAACAAACTTTGAATTCTAGATTTTCTTAGCAGATTGATCTTTTGCATTTCTGTCATCTCTCTGATGGATATAACTTGGCTAACAAAGATCCCTTAGTCTAAGGCAGAGTGTCAAACTCAATTAAAACACAGGCCATTTCATTTATAGAAGTCTAACAAAAGGCATGCACATATATAAATATACTTATATATGAAGATGATGAAATAGATCTATTTGCATAGATTTATAGGTTTAGTATTAAGTTAGCAGATGGACATTGGTCCTCCACTCAAGTATGCCCTCAATGTAAGAATACTTTGTTCTATCAACCTGGCATTCCATGGGGTTAACCTTTCCAAAAGGATTGCTGAAGACAAAGCAGATGGGTAAGCAAATGTGGTGAAGAGTGCTGATCAAAAGATATAGCATCTGGTGTCTTAAAGGCTTAAAGATAATTAAGTGACCATCTAGCTCAGAAGTAACAAAGCCCACATGGAAGAAGTACACCAGCCTGTGTGATCACGAGGTGCTGAGGGATGAGTTATCAGGCATTGTGGCAGTCCCTTAATCTGGTGTCACTTTGAGGATTGAGTATGGGGGTGAAGTCTAGCCTGTCAATCTGGAGATAGCCAATGTGACCTCTGTGGGGGCATAGCCTTCTTCTGAGAATTCTGGGAAATGTAGTAATTCCTTCTTCGAGGCAGGAGGCACTATCTCTCTCAGTTCACTCCCTTGGAGTCACTCGACTGACAATGCTTACTTCCTTTGAAATATCTCTGAGGAGAAGCCACATGAAGCAGCTAGAAACCTGGACCTAGAGAAGTCACATAGAGACCCCTGCCAACGATGAGATGTGTCTACCACCACTCAATTTGCAACCACTGACCTGTGATCTTCTTGCATTGAGCTTCATTGCATGTGTTTCATGTGTCTGAAGAAGACTTTATAGATTACTGTCAGGCATATAGGCTAATATCAGACTTCCAGACTCGATCTGAAATGGACTGGGATGTTTTTCTCAATGTTCAATTACTTTTGTATAAAAGCCTATCCTTTATATACATATGCATGTTTATGAATTTCTTTCCCTAGTCTACTCAGACTAACATAGGCATCAAATAACAAAAAAAAATCATATCACTGTGTGCTCTCTTTCCTGATATGATCATTGAAGAAAAATGTGTGCATTAACATATATGGTAAAGAAAGCTGATGATGCTCAGATATCAAAAGATATAGCATCTGGGGTCTTAAAGGTGAAGGTAAACAAGTGACCATCTAACTCAGAAGCAGCAAAGCACACATGAAAGAAGCATACCAGTCTGTATGATCAAGTGATCAATGAGTGCTGAGAGGATCAGTTATCAGGCATCAAAGAACAAAAATTCATGTCATTATTTGCTCACCTTCCTGATACAATCACTGAAGACAAGTGGGTACACAAGCAAAAGTGATGAAGAAAGCTGATGGTGCCTAGCTATCAAAATATATAGCATCTGGGATTTTAAAGGATTGACAGTAAACAAGTGGCCACCTAGCTTAGAAGCAACAAAAACCGCATGGAAGAAGAACACCAGCCTGTGTGACCACAAGATGCTGAAGGAAACAGGTATCAGGCATCAAGGAACAAATCATCATATCATTGTAAATGAGAGGGAGTACAGGTTGGGGAACCAAAACTCATCTCTAGGCAACTGGACATTCTCTTACAAAAGAGTGGTGGGGAGGAGACAAGCCAGTCAGGGTGCAGTGTAGCAATGATGAAACATACAACTTGCCTCTACTTATTCAATGCTTCCTCCCTGCAACTATCATGGGTGGTAATTCTAACTTACAAATCCGGATACACCAGAGGATGTACACTGGAATAGATAGGAACTGGAAACACAGGGATTCCAGGATAGATGATCCCTTCAGGACCACTGATGAGTGGCAATACTAGGAGGGTGGAGGGAAGGTGGGATAGAAATGGGGAACTGATTACAAAGACCTACATATAACCTTTTCTCTGGGGGATGAACAACAGAAAGGTGCATGAAGGGAGATATCAGACAGTGTAAGATATGACAGATTAATAATAATTTATAAATTATCAAGGATTTGTGAGGGGGGGAGTGGTGAGGGAAGGGAAAAAACAAGGAGCTAATACCAAGGGCTCAAGTAGGAAGCAAATTTTGGAGAACAATGATGACAAAAGAGTACAAATGTACTTGACACAACGGATGGAAGTATGGATTGTGATAATAAAAGTTGGGTGAGCCCCCAATAAAATGCTTTTGAAAAAAAACAAACAGAGCATTTGGTGCTGCAGGCAAGATTCATGCGGGCCACATCATATCTACAAATTTTGTTATATTTATATTTTGAAGTGAGGATTCAGGAATAAGGATAGGATCATTAAAGCACTATATAATTGCCTTTATTTAAAGATTTATTTTATTTAATGTGTTTATAAAACCAAATTTATCCTTTTTTTGCCCAAAACTTGCCAGAGCTTTCCTCCTACAACGTCTCACTGGAAAATAAAACAAAGTAACTAATAAAAAACCCAAAATGTTGGACAGCTGACAAGCATGATACAAAATTGTAATGGCTTTCCTCTAAAAATGTTAACTTACACAGTTGCTTGATATGGTTCATAATAGCACAACCCAGAATGTTCTTTGTAACCTTTTTACCTTTGGGATCTATTTACGTTACGTGATACTGAGAGTGGCAGATCTGTCGCTTCCACACGGAGTCAGCACATTGATATACATCCATGGTCCCCTGTAAAGGCAGCAGAGCATGTGTGTCCTCAGCTTCAGGAGTTAGAGGGCTAATAAGGGAATTATGTGTACGGTAATGCCTAGATCTCCCCTAAGTGCTATTTTCTTCATAACAATATTTTCTATTTTCATTTTATTTCAGAGCATCATGGGCAGCCCACAAAAAACTACGTTGGGGGGCTTGACTGCAGCCTGTAGGCCACCAGTTTGACAACCCTGGTATACGGGTCAGTCAAATCAACAACTATCCCAGTTTTCATCAACTTTATCCTGACTGCCAGCGACTCAGTTAGGAAGTGCATCAGAAATCTCGGTGCTCTTTGCCTTGCTTCTTGTTTTGCAGGTTGCCTCAGGCTCTTAGGCAAATTATACTATTGGCCTTTCCTAGAAACTATTTCATATGTTCAACTCAGTAGGTCTTGGCTCATCTTGTTTTGACCCATGTCTTCTGTAGTGTCTAATCCCATCATTCATGGCTCACCCAGTTGTGGTTTCCTCCATGAAAACTTGCTTGTTTTGCCAAAATAGAAAAGGCTTTTCAAAAATCGAATGCATACTCCTTCTGAAACTTTTTGAAGCCACTAAATCCTTTCAATTGTGAGTTGTATCACTAGTACCTGTATTTGTTTTACTCTCTGTCCTGAATGTCTTGACTTTCTAACCCCAGTACAATGGTCGTTAAGATAGGGAAGGTTGTGAAAATCTGAGTTGTGTCCCTGGATTTGGATTCCAGTGCACAGGAATCATTTAAAACAAACAACAACAAAAAACTGGCTAAAATCTATCTAAGAGAACATTTTCCTTTTAGGCAGCTTGTGGCCATTGGCAGCATGAAAGAAATGCCCCAGACAAAGGAAGAACTATCTCCAAACCAGTCTTAAGCTGGAATGTTTCCTAGTCTATGCCCTTTTCTTGCTTACCAAGCATTGCACTTCATGCTTCTGGTTTGGACCTGCAAACGGAGGTTCCCAAGTACTAACAGGAAGGTCATAGTTGTGGTCTCCCATACAACCTCCCTGAAACCTGAAGCACTGGAATTTCACGTGGGTGTCATTTTCTCAAGAGATTTCCAGCTGCAATCCCCAGACCAGAGGTGGGCCATGGATGCTACTGAATCCACAAACCATTCTTCTTTCTCTTACTTTTTGAAGATTCAAACATTCTCTGATTAATTATGGGTTCAATAATTGAAAAAGAGCTTTTAGTGGGAGGGGTAGGACTTTTAAATATAGGACAGCCTTTCACCAACTTAAATGATGTTAGTAGAGTTCTTTGTACAGGTTGAGAAGGCACAGCCTTTATCCATCTATTCACTATTCATCTATGCATTCATTTGCATTTATTGATTATATGCTAGTCACTATTCTCCTTTGGCCCTCCCTCTGAGAACTCATACCTAGAAACTTTGGGAAGCCAACTTAGAAATGCAGACGTATACATCCAATTATTGCATGACTTTATTCATTTTTACCACAATTATGAAGATCTCATGCATACCAAGAAATTGTCAAAATCATGAGTGAAATAAAGTGGGGCATTGATTGGATATTAGATGCTTTTACATCTGTATTCTAATTAATTTTCACAGCAATCTCATAACATTAAGATCACTAACTCTTAAAGAAATTTTGCATCTTTCATAGGTCACTTTTGTCTTCTGTCAACAGGCCCCAAGGTAAGTCTATTCAAATGAATGTCCTGAGCACTCAAGACACTGGGAGGGGTTTATCTTTTCCGAGCTTTCTTTGCCAGCTTGCCCTAACCCATTTAAAAGTTCAAATTAGTGATTGAAGACAGTGAGCTTATAAAATCTCTATTTTCATACTTCCCAATAGTCATTTCTAATACACATGATATCCATAACTATGTGATAGTTACACAATCTGTTGTTAATTTGAGAGTGTTAAGAGTGAAGGGATGGAATTTAACCTGTCAATCAGGTCGTACCTTGATGACCTTATTTGGAGATGCTAAGGGGAAAAATAGCTTGTTGGAGGTAGGTCATGCTCACTCCCTGCAAGACACTTTAGTTGACAAGACACATGAAGCTCTGCCAGAGCTCTGGAGCTGGAAGACCACATGGAGACTGCTGCCAGCAGTGAGATGCTTGCACCACCCCTGAATCCACAAGGGTTTCCACCCAGTGGCCTGCGATCTTCCTGCATTTGGCGGCCTTGCATGTGTTTCCTGAGTTTGAAGAGGACTTTACAGATTCCAACAGACATATGGACTGATATTGGACCTATAGATTTGACCTGGACTGAGCTAAGATGTCTCAATATTCAAGTGTTCTTGTATATAAAACTCTTTCTTGTGCACATATGAGTGTCTATGAATTTGTTTCTGTAGTTAACTCAGACTAACACAAACAATAAATAGAAGAAATCAGTATAAACCTAGTGCGGTCAGATCCTAAATTCAATTCTCAAAACAGTCAAGTTCAAGTCTTATCTATCTTATCTTAATCCTTATCTTGACTATTTCATTGTTACAAAATAAGTCCTTAGGCTTTTGATTGCATCAAGCCAGGACTGGGGATTTCTGTCAGCCATTTTGATTAAGCAGGATGATTTCAAGGAAAAGACCAAGGGGAAATTTTGCCCCTTAACTCAAAATTTGCATTTATCACATTATTTTTTTTCCATTTTAAACAGGAATAATAAAAATGACTTCTAGGAATCAAAACCTTCACTTCCCTTGTCCTATCCAGAAAACAATTGAGTAAGCACTACCCTGAACTGACCTTCAAAGAAAAAAATTACCAAGAAGCAGAGGTCAAATAAGCATTTACTCTCCACCTTTATGATTTGTTTCTCTCGTACCCCACTCTAAAGGTGCCATAATGTGTCAGTCTGAGTTGACTAGGACAGAGAGATCCCTCAGGACCAATAATGAGAGTAGAGATAGCAGGAGGATAAGGGGGAAGCAGGGGGAGAATAGGAGAAATGATCACAAGGACCCACATAAAACCCCTCCCTGGGGGACAGACAACAGAAAAATGATTGTGAAGTGAGAAATCAGCCAATGTGAGACATTAAAAAATAGTAACAATTATATATTGCAACGGTTTAAGAGGGAGGGAGGGAAAAATAAGAAGCTGAAACCAAGGGCTCTAATAGAAAGAACATGTTCTGAAAATGATGATGGCAACAAATATAAAAATGTGCTTGACACAATGGGTGGATTCGTGGATTGTGATAAGAGTTGTACCTCCAATGACGTGATTTAGAAAATAGTCTGGGGTCTGCCAATGAGATAACCTTGCTTGCTTAAAGTGGGGAGAACTTTAAGCATTTGCTGACGAAGATTAAGGATGGCAGCCTTTAATGTGGATTATGACACACCAGAAAGGAGATCAAAGTCCTTACACCTGGGCTGATAGGCAATATCATGATAAATGGAGAAAGATTGATATTGTCAGAATTGTGTCTCGCTTGGATCCCCAATCAACGCACATGGAAGCAGTGGTCAAGAGACTGAAGGACACATTGTGTTGGGTAACTCTGCAGTTCAAGTCCTCTTTTAAGTATTGAAAAGCAAGGATGTTCTTTTGAGGACTAGTGCCTGACTCAAGCCATGGTATTTTTAATTACCTCATATAAATGTGAAAATTGGACATTGAATAAAGAAGCACGAGGACAAATCCATGCATTGAATAAAGAAGACCGAGGACGAATCCATGCATTTATATTTTGGTGTTGAAAAAGAAGATTGAAAGTACAACAGGCTGCCAAAAGGACAAAAAAAATCTGTCTTGGAAGAAGTACTTCTTAGAGCAAAGCATGATGGGGCTTTGTCTTAAATACTTTGAACAGGTGGTCAGGAACAATCAGTCTCTGAAAATGAACTTGGCAAATTTGCGAGGCAGTGAAAAAGAGGAAGACCATGCATAAAGTCAATGCACCAAGTGGCTGAAATAGTGGGGTCCACCAGAAGAAGAGATGTAAGTATGGTGCAGGCTCACGCTGTATTTCATTCTGTTGTGTGTGGGCTGAAGCTCAAAAGTACTTAAAACAGCAGACCAATAAGTTACGATGGCATGATACGATGTGATTTCTGAAGCTCATTTGTTGAAATGCTATAAAATCTACCTTTTCTCTTAGAAAGCAGTAGCTGCAAGGTAAGTCATTCCAAGTAAATTTTGAAAAGGACTATGTGGGGAAAAAATGTAGGGATGTTAGCTCATCTGAATTTTCAACTGGCAAATACTGAGTAGATTCTGTAAGTCCAGGTTGAGCCACTTTAGCTGACATTAAAAGAATACATACTAGCCACCACCCTGAGCCCTGACAAATTGTATATTCTCAAGCAAAATGGATGTTTATGATTTGTTTGCACAAATAAGTTTTGTTGAAGTTTGTTAGGTGTTAGGATTATACCAAAGCAATTGTGTCAGAGAGGGTTCTCTAGAGAAATAAAACCAGGACACTAGTAATTCTCTTTATATATTTATATAGAAAGAAGAGTATATAAGATAAGAAAGAAACATTTAAGTAATCTATAAAGCAGTACAAATTGCTCAGTGCCACTCACTTGCGTGAGACAGCTAGAAGACTGGCAGTCCTTCAAGTCTGGAGGGCCACTGAGTGTCCTCTGTAGAGCAATTCAGGCTATTTGGTCACAGGCAGCAGACAGCAAAACAGGTCACCAACAGTCAGCCAAATGACAGAGTCCAATAGTCCCCAGCTCAAGAGATGTATATCCCAGGAGCATGGCGAAGTAGGGCTTGAAGGAACCTCAACTCACAGCAACACAGTCCACGATTAGGTGTCCCACGGGTAGTGTTGCTTGGAGGTCGAGGCATAGGATGAACAAAGCAGCTCTCTGATCCGAAGATCCGAAAGCAAACAAGCGAGAGGGTGGGACTCACTGAGCCCTTCCTATCTCTGCCCTTCAATTCATCCCGTGTATTCATTGGTCGTGCAGTCACAACAGACCCACCAATCTGCTGTGGCCATGTTGGCATAACAAACCTGCCCATCACAGCAATTGACATCAATTGAAAATAAGTATAATGAAAACAGGCAGCAACAAAATAATCCAAACCCATTACTATAAAGTTGCTTCTAACTCACGACAATTTCACATGTTGTGAAGTAGATCTGCATTTGAATTTTTAAACTCAGTGTTGAGTATGAAGCATTACATTTAGATCAAATACTGGGGTATGGTATCTAATTGATTTCTGTTTATTAATATTTTACTTAATGTATTTCTAAAGCATTCGTTTTATTGTTCATAATTTGTTATATTCTTTTGAATTTTTCATATATATAATCTTAACATCTGAAAATAATGAAAATTGTACTTTCGTTTTCCCAACTCTTACCATACTCACTAATTCATATGACTGTAATATACATATGACTCATAGTAAATATCAACTGCAAAATGTGATAGCCATATTTTCCTTATTCCTAAATATAAGAATGGTTTATCATGTTTCCTGAAAAATTATATTTATTGTTTGAATGTATGTGGGAAATAGATTGAAATAGTTAAAATTACTAGCTAAAAATCATAGAAGGCAGTAATAAATATAAAAATAGAAAACAACTATAAACATAGAAAACAACTGCATATACTTAGAAATTAAGAAATCTATGAGATCAATTCACTTTATGAAAATAAATGAAACTTGAGTAAAATGTGTAATACTCTAGGAAATATATGAAATGCAATAAAGATTAAAAGGAACTTTTCAAATGCTTTCCCTTGGAAAAATGCATCAGCTTCAATTTATTTCAGAGTGAATTTTACCAAATAGCTATGAAATGAAATTTAATTTATTTTCAAGAATAAAGAGAAAATGAACCCTGTAAGCTGTTTGATCCATAAAGAAAACACTGCTGCAAAATTTATAGAGACAATATAATAAAATGGAACTACAAATGGATTTTAGTTATTGATACTAATACCAACTCTAAAAAGGTGTTAGCAAATAGAATTCAGCAATGCATAAAAAGATTAAATTAATTGTGCAGATGAGAGCAAGCAACAGATACAATATCTAAGTGTACTTTCCTTGTTAACTACAGCTAAAGAGAAAGAATACATTTCTCAAAGATTTTGAAAAATCTTTGATAGGAGGTAATGTTAATGTCATTCTTGAATACATATCCTGATAAATAAGCACAAGTTACCAGTTTACTAGAAACATACCTAGAATGAAGTTAGATCAAAGTATTGCTACAAAATCATAGAGGCTTTTAATCAATAATATCAATACTTGAAACTTTTCTTTCATAGCAAGTCATCCATCTATGTCGATGTACTTCTAAAAACAGAGTTTCCATCTCCCCGACCCTTCCACAGAGTCCTGTGCTTTTTAAATTACATTGTGTTAGATAGCTGTTTGACTCTTCAGGGACACACCCACAGTGTTCCTTTTAGGACAAAAAGAAGTCTGAATGAGTGAGACTCTAGGATGCATAAGATAAGGATGTTCAATTAAAGTCTTATAGAACAACCTCAACAATTAGTAGATACCTTGTAATGATGGGGAAACATTGGCAAAATTCTCCCCATGTTGTCTCATCAATGCAACTTTAGATTTCCTTAAAAGTTATTCATAATAAGCTCCCTGTGATCATCCTGTGTACTTTCATCAAGATGACCCTTCTAGAAGTTAAAAAAAATCCCAACAATTGCCATGTGCTTCTGGGATGACATCTCTACCTTAAATTAAATTGGTCTAGCAGAACTCCTCAGAAGTCACTCTTTTGATTGGATATTTTGTTTGAACGTACTCTACTGATACTAAGTCCAGTGCATTACTGAAAGAATTTGTAAACAGCCACCTGCTGTTTGAGGAGACATGCTTAGCCATGTTTATTTGGAATAAACCCATCAACATATGAACTAAACCCCTAGTGGCATCACTTATGGACTTACATTGTAGGGACAGACAAATAAACCCCCTATAAATGAAGAAGCAAAGATTTTGATAATTAGTTCTGTTACATAATGTGCTTCGAGAAATTTTTTCCATTAGAGGAGGCAAGATATGTGAATAGGTGTAAGTATTGCAAAAGAAGTTAATATTCTAAAAGTACAATACAAATGCAAGGAACATTTCATTGAACCAACTGGTAAAACTTCTATAAGTGTAAATACTAAAATAACTATTTAGAAATTTATATCTAAAAGTCCCAAGGGTTTTACTTTGTACAATCAGCTGTATTGGTGTTACTTACAAAAAAATCATTTAACTAAAACTACAAAGTAAGAAGAAAATACAGAATTCTAGAGGTAGCAAGACATCTGCTAGATTTGTATGAATACATTTAAAATGCTTTGACACATTAAATAAAAACCTCAACTTTTAAAAAACCTGTAGTGTCCCAGAAATGTAAAAAAAGTTTTGAATTGCTGGAAATTGCTCAGTTCTAGCTAAGTGAATGCTTATTATAAATATGCTGATTTCTACTCTTTTCATCTGCAAATTAAATGTGATGCCAGTAAAATAGCCATAGAATTGTTTTTTTTTATTGCATTAGACATGTTGAATCTAAACTGCAGATTAAAATGAAAAGTATTCCCATTGAGTGGTTTCCCATTTACAGTGATGCTAAAAGGTAGAGTAGAACTGCCTCAGTTGGTTTTTTAGCAGCCCTGGTGTTAGAGCGGTTATGAGTTGGGCTGCAATCTGCATGATGGGCAGTTCCACACTACCGGTAGCTTCAGGGGAGAGAGAGTGGGCTTTCTACTCCTGTAAACAGCTATAGCTCAGAAACCCATGGCAGGTCATTGAAGTAGCATTGCCTCCCTGGCAGTACATTTGGCTTTTGCTCATCTTTAAGGAAGCCAACTGCCACATTTTCCTCCTGCAGTGGAGCTGGTGGATCGCATTTCAGCAGGCAGCCCAATGCTTACCCATGGGGTATCAGCGCTCTTGGAGGAAAAGTGCCTGGGAAACGTTTGAAACAAATGAGAAAGCGCTAACATTTTGCTACTGGTGCGTGGATGGAAATATCGGAGGAATAGTCTTGCATGAAAGTGAAATGATGTGGTCATTTAAATTTCTGGTCCTCTTAGTCTCCACAGAAATGCCCACCTTGTCGGTAGGTGCCATTGAGGGGGTGCCTACTTAGAGCAAGTCTATGTGTAGACTGAATCTTTGCTCCAAGTTGCAGAATTTTCCAACCAGTCATTCTTCATCATTTCTTCTTAGTCTGCATGCTCTGTTGAACCTGCTAATCTTCGAAATGCAAGCTAAATAAGACCCAGCCTCTTCGTGGCACACACAAGCCACTGCAGTATGACAAGCTGTCAGGTAAGTCGGGGACAATTCCCCATCACCCTCTCAACTCCAGGCCACCTGGCAACCGCAACAGCATCTCCGATCAGTCAGTCAAAGGAAGACTACTGAAATGGGTGGAGACAAGCTGCTATGAAAATAATTAACTTTCATCCCTACTTCATTATTTACAATTTGATATAGATATAGCTCAAAAATAAATTCTATTATCCCAAATCCCCAAACGCTCTTTATGTAACGTTGCTATAATTCTACAATTTCTTCTTGTCAAGAAATCCCACAAAAATCGATAGAGGTATCTGTAGATGTTTGCGACCTGGAAAATGGTTTCAGTGTAGTTTACTTCAGACATGTTGTCCAGGAAAGACCAGTGCCTGGAGATGATCAGCATGCTTGGTAAAATAGAGGGGCTGAGAAAAAGAGGAAGGTCCTTAACTAGACTGACACAGTGGTGGCAACGATGGACTCAAGCATAGGAACCAATGTGAAGACGTTGCAGAACATGACAGGTTTTCCTTCCATTGTGTGTAGGATCATTGTGGGTCTGAACTGACTTTCTGCACCCAACAACAAGAACAACAACCTCAGCCATATAGACAAAGCGTTGTAGTCTTTAACAGATATGTAAATTGACAAGTAAGTATGATAAAAAAGAATGAATAATACTTTATAGGAAAAATACATGAAAATGAAGGCAATCAACTTCTCTCCAAGTTAGAGTGATAAAATAAAGCAAAAATAATTGTCATTTTATAGAGTTACCATCATTAGAGAAATGTTTTGGAGTCTGTGTTAAGCAAGCATTCTCCATCTTAATCTAGGATGAGTTAGATGCTTACCAAGAGTCTAAACACTTAATTTCTAATTCAAGTGCATCATCAAACAATTGCATTTGTTTTCTGTGTGCTAGTAATATTTATTGAAAAACAAACAATAAAAACAAATCTCACACACCCTGAGTGTTGAGACCACAAATGTGTGGCAGTAGGAACAGATAAAGAAGGGATTCTACTGACATCAGTTTGATTCGGACCCATAGCAATCCCAGATAGGGTGTCTAAAGCTGTAAGCCTTTATGGCAGCAGAATGCCTCATCTTTCTTTTATGGAGAAACCGGTGGGCTTTGAGGATATGACAGTGTTTGCTTCAAAGGCAAAGTTAGAAAAAGCTCTAAAATCCCAGGCTCCATACTCATGGACATCACAAATACCTGTCTGTTTTACCCTTGATGCACACTTAAAAGTTGCTAATTGTTTGAGGAACCTCCTCCTACACAGACTTCTCTTTCTTTTCTTTTCCCCCTACATCTCAACTATGAAACTGACATAGGTACCTGACCACCACACTATTCCTCTGGACAGTTACAGCTTTGGAAATGTGTAAGGGTCACTCTGAGTGAGGAATGACACCATGGCAGTGGTTCCTTGCATTAGCCGCCACACTTGTGTTTTTGTAGCACTGGTCGTTAATATAAGGAAAACCGAAATCCTCGAAACTGGATCCATAGACAATATTGTGTTAGAGAAAAGATTGAGGTTGTCAAGGATGTTATTTAAATTGGATCCATAATCATGCATAAACACACATGCAAGCAGCAGTAAAGAAATTAAAGGACATGTTATATTGGGCAAATACACCTGAAAAGACATTCTTATAGTGTTTAAGAACAAAGATATCACTTTGGAGATTAAAGAGTACCTGACTAAAGCCAGGGTGTTTTCCATAACCTTACAGGCATGGGAAAGCAGAGCAATAAAAACAGAAGAATTGATCACTTTGAGCTTGATGTTAAAAAGTCATATGAAACATGCCACAGAGATTTCCAAAAAACAAAACAAAACAAAACCACACTCTCATTGAGTTGCTTTTGCCTCATAGAGACCAGTACCTACTTTTGCAGATTGTAAATCTTATAGGGAGGAGAGAGGTTCAACTGTTCCTGCAGGGCACCTGATGAGTTTACACGGATGATCTCTGAGTTAGCAGCCCAACACAAAAGCCACAGTATCTCCAGAGCTTTTTGTGGACTTCCTTAAGAACAGACAAATCTTTCTTGGAAGAAATATCAGAATGGTCCTTTGAGCTAGACCAGAGAATGTACACTGACACAGCTAGGAACTGGAAACAGAGGGAATCCAGGACAGATGATCCCTTCAAGACTATTGGGAGAGTGGCAATACCGGGAGGGTGGAGGGAAGGTGGGGTAGAAAGGGGGAACCAATGACAAGGATCTAGAAAGAATTCACTCCCTGGAGGACAGACAACAAAGAGGTTGGTGAAGGGAGGTGTTGGACAGTGTAAGATATGGCAAAATAATAGTAGTTCATAAATTATCAAGAGTTTAGGAGGGAACACTAGATTGAAGGAGGAGGGAAATGAGAAGCTGATACTAAGGGTTCAAGTAGAAAGCAAATGTTTGGGGAATGATGGTGGCAAAAAATGTACAAATGTACTTGACACAAAGGATGGATGTAAGGATTGTTGTATGAGAGTCCCCAAGAAATGATTAAAAAATATAGATCTTACTCTACATAGAAGATCCTGCAGAAATGCCTTGGAATTGATTATAGTGATTGGGACATAGCTCTTAAGACTGTGATTAAACTGTTGAAATATATGATATATGAGTTGTATGTCAGTCAGGATGTTAAAAACGAACTAATTTTTTTTAAAGAAGCAAAGATAGCAAGATTTAGTCTCACGTACTTTAAGCATATTATTAGGAGGAACCAGCCCCGAGGAGAGGACATTATGATTGGAAAAGTAGAGGGTCAGTGGAACAGAGGAAGGACCTAAAAAAAAAAAAAAGGATGGACAGAGCGGCTACAACAATGCGCCCAAACAAAAAAGTAACTGCAGGACTGGGCAGTGTTTCATTCTATTGTATATAGATGAGGTGGTGATGAAATAAACTTGCTAAGAGCTAACAATAGCACTTCTAATACCATGACTTCATGGGCAAGTTCTCTTTATATTCCTAGGATCTGTCAGGTCTCATAGAATATAGGATTCTTGGAGGATTTAATCCTGTGTCTATGATGTAAGGAAACCACAAGAGATAGAGTGCCCTCCTGGAGCTAATACCAAAATGGCTTCTACACATAAAACCAAGGTTACCAGAACCACTGATAGAAGACTGGTTGATTAGATGGCATTATTCTTGAATATCCATAAATGTGTAACTTTGTGAACTGTTTTCTGTTTAGAAACCCAAGCAGCCTTTTTAATGCATGAGTAAACTATGGAAATACATCTTGTTAACTCATAGATGTCTCTTCCAGCATTGGCTAAACCCAACTGGAAGGAAGTGGACAAAACAGATCATTACTGTGGTTTTAATTTATTGCCCTTTCAGAGTCCTGAACAGAGGAGAACTGTGATATGGATTTGGGGCAACAAATAGAAAATTGAGCATAAGTCCCCTTTTCAACTATGGAGTAGTAGTTGTAAGTATTCTGTTTGTAGAAGATAAAACTGGGGCAGATTCAGTATTTAGTATAAGCAATCTATGAATAATAGGTATTATAGGATGGTGTATATTTAAAGTGGTGCCAACTGACATTCCCAAATGCTTTACTGCATTCATATCATTAAGGTTAACTTTAGTTTGATTGGGGAGGCAGTTCTTCCCCAGTCACATTTTAGATACCTTTCAACCTGGGGGTTTTATCTGGTGACACAATATCAAATAGTACTCCATTACCATTTATAATGTTTTTACTGATCAGTTTTTTGGAGGCAGATTTCTAAGGTCTTCTCATTCTGTCTTTACCTGGCAGTTCTGGTGAAATTTTTTCATCATGGGTGACCACACTGGTCTTGGAAATACCAGTAGCATAGCATCTAACGTCAAAGGAAGAGAGAAGTCAAAACAGTGCATTAAACTAATAGATGAGTGGTTAGTTGGGTTCTATAGTATATTTAAATTTTATTTGGATAATTCAGTGTGTTAGATATGTTAAATTGATCTTTAAAGAAACTTATTGGCCTGGTAGCCATAGATTGCTACATTCAGGACATATACACTGAGTTCCTCTGGGACTACGTGTGTGGTGTGAACCAAACAGAAAATAATTCCGCTTACCCAGGGCTTGAATGATAGCACAATACAGTGTATTAACAATATATATATATATATATGGGGCTGAGCCCTAGGGGCGTAGTGGTTGTGTGCAGGACTGCGGCCCACAGGGCTGGCGGTTCAAATCCAGCAGCAGCTTTCCAGGAGCAAGGCTGAGCCACCTACTCCCACCAGAGAGCAGTGATGCCCCTTCCCCCCAAAAACAAACAAAAAAAGCAAACAATATACATATGTAAGTAAAAATGAAACAACCGACATATATAAGTAAACATTTTTTTCATAAGTAAAATATTTTGATGTGTATAATAAAATGCCATTAGATAATGTGAAATGACATAAAAAGTAATTGTGTTATTGTTAGGTATCATTGAATTGGTTCTAATTCATAGGGACTCTGGACAACGGAGTGGAACAATGCCAGACCCTTCGCTATCTTTACAATCTCAATAATTTTGTAGAATAAAAACATATCAGCCTCACTGTCATGGAGCTTATTAGGACTCTCACCAACCCTATAGGATAGGGCTGAGTGACTCCTGTGGGTGTCTGGGTCCGTAACAGCTTTATATAGGAAGAAATAGCCTCAGCTTCCTGCCCCTGCGCTGTTGGTGGATTTTAACTACTGACCTTGCAGTTAGCAGTCCAACACTTATTCTACTATGCCAGCAGAGCTTCTTATTTTGTAAAATATATACTATGCCTACACCTATACTATACATATCCATATACACATATATGTGGAAGGTGAGTAAAGTATCTCTTAAATAATATTTAATCATCGTGCAATATCAAAAGCCAAATGTTTTGTGTAGCAAAATAACACTATAGAATGAGGATTTCAGTGTCCTCATTAAACTTTTATTTATACAACCATGCATATCTGTTTATACATTGGCCATGTATCTACCTTTGTGTATAATGCCAGAGTTGAGTCAGGGCAGTCGAAACCAGATGGTCTGAAAAGCCAAGAGTATTTGCTGCCTTAACCCCTTGTGAAAACGTATGCTGACTCATGTCATAGAAAATAAGTACGTAGCTGATGGGAGCAGACTTTGGATCAGGGGTCCTCAAACTTTTTAAACAAGGGCTAGTTCACTGTCTCTCAGACCTTTGGAGGGCTGGACTAAAGTTAAAAATAACCAACAACACAAAACCCATGAACCAATTCACTGCAGGCTGGGGATAAGTTGGCTGCTAAGAAGCAGGACATCAGCAAATGGCAAAAACACCCAGAGGGCCAGATAAATATCCTTGGAGAGTCAAATGTGGTCTGTGGACCTTAGTTTGAGGATCCCTGATTTGGAGGTTCATAAAAAAGGGAGGCCAGGTGGTAGGGGTGGCGGGTGGTGCAATGGATTGGCAGGTTGAGAAGTACTGATTTGGCATCAAAAGAAGGATGAAGTTTCATACAAGGGAGAAGAGAGATTTGGAGAAGGGGTGGGGGATACATGAAGGGCTGGCAAGTGGTTCTAACTGTTGAATTTATAGTCAAGGATGTGATATCTGAACACCTCACCTGATTCAAAAATTTTTAAAATTGTTTAAAAAGAAAATTAGTGTTAGAGGTGCAGACTATGTTAGATTAGGTAGCCAGGAAAAACCTCTTGACATGACTATATAGTATGACATGGCAATCAAAGAAAAGACCAATTACATATTAGGGATTGTCCTACAACATTTTCTTAAAGAAATAGTCTAGCAGCCATTTGGCCTTTCTAGAACCCCCAAGTCCCTGCCTGAAAGAAAAATAAATGGCATATTTCAGCCATCATCTATCCATATGCCAAGTTTCCAAAATACGGAAAGCTGGGCTCCAACAGGAATGTTTCCAAAAGGTTATAAATGAAAACAAGGAGGGGATTTATTGTTCTAACACCATGGGTGAGCTTTTCCAGCCAAGGATTGCATATGTTATTTTGATTTTAGACCATCAGACAGATTAATCAGGACCCTGTATAGAAAAGTATTTGAACCAAAGGAAAGTAGTCCCGCCTGCCAACAGACCACTGAGTCATTAACAGAATATAATAAAGATTTGAGGCTTTAGTTTTGAAATAGTTGTCATAAATTCTCTCAAGAAGGAACTTTCTACACATTGTGTTTCTCCATCCGGGAATTTGTACAAATTCTACCCGTATTTTAGGAGGAGACTGGATGGGACTGCTGCCCATCAGTATGAGTTGGAAGATCTTAAGATTTCTTTTCTGCCCTCTGTCCCCTGATTAATGTCTAACTAAATCATCATTCCTCAAAGTAAGTCACAGAAACAAACTAAATAGCAAATCATCTACTAGGTAGTATGGCTTTACATGTGTGTCTTCGTTATGTTTTCCTATGAACTGAGAATTCATTTAATCTTCATACAAAGGTCATTCAAAGGAGAAAAAGTAGGTACAGAGAGGTAGGAACTTACAACCACCTCCTGTTACAGAGGAAGAAGATGATGACCCTTCTGAAGGTCATGTGTCTCTCTAGAGACCATGTGACTTGTCTAGGATTTGCTGGGATATGAGCTCTGTTTGTCATCAGGTTGTAACAGCAACTCACAAAATGTGCTTCTAGAATTCCATAATGTGTAACAAGCACTCTTACACCCACACCCACACACGGAGGGACAGACTTCATTCTGTTTCTTAATATGTTAAAGCAATAAAGTAATCATATCCTGTATGGATGTTTTTGTCAATCAGACATGATTGAAATATTGGATAACATTACCCAGAGTGTACATGCTATGAGTTAGTTACCTACCTAGTGTTTTTCATCTACTAAGTGCTCTCTCATGAGAAATTCTTACTTTTTATCCAACATTCTCAAATTTGCATATCAATTTTTAGTGAGCCTGTTACCTTCCTTAATATAATGGTTAGCAAAAATGAAACATTGAAAGATCAGTGTTCATATAGAATGAAGTAAATAAAAAGTAAGCAAATGGTAAAAATATATAGTTCCCAGGGAGGAAAATTTAGATCAACAATACCTATAATTTCAGAAGCCAAAACTAAACAAAATTTGGAGGGTTTTTTTTTGCAGGATTAATACTAATAGCATTTAAAATATAGAGAAACTGACAGCATTAGTTCAGGGTTGGTGAGTAGAAGGTGATTCTTTTATTGGAGAATATGATTGGAAATATTTATTAAAATTATAATATTTACAAATATTATGAAACAGAATTTTACTTTTCCAAGAATATTTTATGGTAAGCTTACACAAGTATGCAAGATATATGTGATTACTTATTTATGTGTAGCTTACAACACTTCAGGCTACATATAGACTGTATCTATTTTGTAAACTACTGCATATATTTATCTTTACTAGGTAAGGCAAAGCTTATTGAATAAATGAGTGAATTAATTCATCCATCCATCCATCCACAATCTAAGTAGTTGCTACACATTGAATATTTCAAGGAGCACACATCAGAGAAAAGTGGAAGATAGAATATATAACACATATAATATAAACAGATAAAATAATTGAAGATATGCATCAAGAAAAATTATGACAACTGATAATATGGAGAGAAGATGTCTTACTGAGAAAATCATGATTTGGTTCTAAAACTAGGTTGTAAGGCAAGGCAATTTATAACAGTTAGGCTTATCCAGATATAAATGTTATTAAGAAATAAATAGATGTTTTGGGGGTATACAGTTTTGTAATTAAAAAAAAATTTTTAGGCATCACTACCCTCTGGGAGTAGGTGGTGGGAGTAGTAGGCCCAGTCTTTGCTCCTGTGGAGATGGAATTGAATCTCCATCCCAGTGGGCTACAGTCTCACACACAACCACTACGCCACTGGGGCTCAGCCCCCAGTTTTATAATTTTTGACAAGTTCATATAGCCATAGATTTATAATTACAATCATAATCAATGTATAAATTCCAATTCCCCCAAACTATTTATTAAAGCCTGCTAGTAGTTAATCATCTTTTACCCAATCCCTCATTACCAATTATCTGTTTTCTGTTCTGTCTTTCCAGATGCCACAGAAATGGAACCAGAGCACATGAATTCTTTGGGTTATGGCTTACACACTTAACATAACACACTTGAGATTCATCCACATTGTCCTATTCATTGGCAATTTCTTACATTTATTTCTGAGTAATATTTTATAGGTAGTATTTCATGATAAACTACCGTTTTTATATGCACTAGCTAACTCTCACTTGAGAATTTCCATTTCTTGCAAATAAAACAAAATGGTTACCCAAACAGATACGTCTTAATGATATTCAACTGCTTCACTAGATTAGTTTTCTTGAAGACTTCAGAGAATAGTCTTTATGAGACACCTCCATCAATTGACAAATATAGTTCATAATGTTTATGTTCTACAAACTAGTTTGGAGACTTAAACACGTGAGAGCAGCCAACGAGGATAAAAGTATTTGGTCATGGGGAGCAAAAGAGAAAGAAGGAAAGCCAAGCTTTAGAAAAGGGACTGTTCTATTGCATCATCTTTGTGAATCCCAGCCTCTTCTATCTCAGTTCAGGAGAATTAATATGGTACCTGGTTGCCATTACAACCTGCTCTTTTCAGGGCCACAATAGATGGATTATGAAAGAAATGGAGGAAAATGTGGAATACAACTTCAAATTCTGAAGAAATTGAGAGTGAATGAACCTATTGAAACTAGAAGAATTCACATAGCTGCTTTCCTTAGAGACTTTTAAAACTTTGGATTAAAGCTATTTCCTGTCACCTGGTAGCTAAGTCATAGGTTAACTCACTAAGTGAAGGATATCACCGGGAGGTCTGCAGTCTCTTAACAGTCAAATGGGCAAGGATTAGTGTAAAGTTGTGGGGCTATGAGTCAAGTTTAGTAGGAATCGAAAAATCTAGGACAAGAATAATGAGTATGTTTACACATGTAGAATATAACCAATACCGCTATGTAGAAAGAGTTGACTGGGTACCTATTTTGTTGTGCATGCATTCATCAAAAATATAAACCAATATGTGTGGCAGTCATGTCTTCCTGTGTCAATTTCATGATTGCTTGCATAGTGGTTACATATTGAGCTGCTATCCACAGGGTCAGAAGTTCTAAACCACTAGCCACTCTGTGGAAGTAATATGACCCCCAGGGTCATGCATAGCCTTGCTACCCAACAGACAGCATTGTAAAGTGGATTATGGCAAATGGAGTTGGTTTAAAATGTAACACGCTATTATTTGATCTCCTTTTTATCTCCATTTTATTTATTTACCATTATTTTTCATCATTTTATTGGGGGCTCGTACATCCATTCATTGTACGTCAAGCACATCTGTGCATTTGTTGCCATCATTACTCTCAAAACATTTGCTTTCTACTTGAGCCCTTATTATCAGCTCCTTGCTGCCTTTCCCCTTTCTTCCCGCTCCTCTCTTCCTCATCTGTGCTTAATAATTTATAATTCATTATTTTGCCATATCTCATACTGTCTGATAGTCTCCCTTTACCAACTTTTCTGTTGTCAGTCCCCTGGGGAGGAGGTTATGTGTAGATCTTTACATTCAACTCCTCCTTTTTACCCCACCTTCCCTCCACCCTCCTGGTATCGCCACACTTTTTTCTGGATTTTTCTGGATTTCTGGTGTTTCTGGTTCCTATCTATACCAGTGTACATCCTCTGGTTGAGCTAGATTTGTAAGATAGAATTGGGATCCTGATAGTGGGGTGGGGTAGGGGGGGTAAAGAAGCATTGAAGAACTAGAGAAAAGTTGTATGTTTCATCTTTGCTACCCTGCACACTGACTGGCTCCCCATAACCCTTCTACAAGGATGTCCAGTTGCCTACAGATGGGCTTTGGGTCCCCAATCTGCACTCCCCCTCCTTCACAATGATAAAATTTTTTGTTCTCTGATGCCTGATACCTGATCCGTTCGACACTTTGTGGTCACACAGACTGGTGTACTTCTTCCATGTGGGCTTTGTGACTTCTGAGCTAAATGACTGCATGTTTACCTTGAAGTCTTTAAGACCCAAGATGCTATATCATTTAATTATCAGGTATGGTCAGCTTTCTTCACATATTCTTAGGTACACATTTGTCTTCAGTGATCCTGTCAGGAAGGTAACAACATGGAATGCCAGTTTAATAGAACAAAGTGTTCTTGCATTGAGGGAGTACTTGAGTGGAGGCCCAATGTCCATCTGATACCTTAATACTAAACCTGTAAATATATGCATGTAGATCTATTTTCCCATCATATACAAATATATTTACATGTGAACTGTATTTAGACCTCCATAAATGCCCTTTGCTTCCTAGTTCTTTCCTCTATTTCCTTTTTCTTTCCTCTTGCACCACTACTTTCCTCAGCCTTCATTTGGGTTTCAGTGATTTCTCTTAGTTACATTGCCCTTGATTCAAGCCCTACCAGGCCTCCTATACACTCTTCACCTTTGTCTTTAGAATAATTTTTGTTCCCCCATCACTGGATTGGTCAACACCACCCCTTTTCCCCCATCGCCCCCTCTCCCATGTCCCTCTTTTGACCTACTTTAAAGTTGTTTCCATTTTTAATGTTTCCTGTTTCTTTGTAGAGTGAGATTTTTCTGTCTAATTTTGCTATTGTTTTGTCTGCTTGTTTTATGGTTTTCTGTATATGAAAGCCAGCTTAGATTCATCTAGAGCAACAATAACTGGATTAGTAATTACCTAGGGATGTAGCTGGGGAGGCTTCAGGGAATGAGGGAACCAGCAACAGTGGCAAGGAGAAGTAAATGTTCTGAAAAGTGGCAAAATTGTTCTACATGTGACTTAAGTATTGCATTATTTGATATGTGAACTATGTGCCAATAAAACTATTTTTAAAAGGACACCTATGAGATAAAACAGAGCCTCAATGCCACCGTGATTAAGTGCTACGTGCAGTTTTCCAAGAGGCCAGCAAGTTGAACCCATCAACTGCCCCATAGGAGAAAGATATGAAGCTTTCCTGCTCTGTTAAGCACCTTTCTAACTACAAGGGACATGATCTTCTTAGTGCAATGGCTGATTCCAGGCTGAGGCTGAGGGCATGCTGGGAAAGCCCAGGGTACCTATGCTAGAGAGTGCAGAGGCACTCAAAGGCTAATGGAGTCCCTTCCACAAGTCACAAGAGACAGCTTTCAGGTACTCTCACACTTCCCAGATGAGGCATTTGTGGATCAAAAGGAATGACTTCATGGAGTGAAACTCACCAGATATGTCAATCTATGAGTTGCAAATGACACTAAAACAAAACAAAATATAAAATAAAAACTCCCCGTGATGACTATTGGAAGTTGGCGGAGCACATACAAACCCTTTACTTAGAAAATAAATAATGGGAAAATTGTTTAAAAAACAAATGAGGCCTTAGATGCCTATTTCCTTATCCTATATTTTTTCCTATCGTGCCAAACTATGGTGGAGAAATCACTGGGGTAGGCTATCCTTCTGTGGAGTGCTTCCATGTCTCAATTTGGTAAAGGAACTTGAGAGTATTGCACAACACAATGAATGTAATCAAGACCACTGAATTATACATGCAGAAATTATTGATAGCAACTTCCTGCTGTGTGTATTTTCACTTAAAACCACAAACATCTCATTGTCATCGAGTGATTTCTGATTCATAATGGACCTTTAGTCCAGAGAAAATTGCCCTTTGGGGTTTGGGAAAATGTCACTTTTCATGGAGTAGAAAGCATCATCATTTCCCAAGAAGCTGCTGGTGGTCTTCAACTGCTGGCCTTACATTTAGAAGTCCAAAGCTTAAGCAACTATGCCGCCAAAAAGTGAAAAATAAAAAGCTCCACCAGATGACTGTCCATCTTCCACCAGACTTTTCCAGATCTGGTTACGCCTTCCTCCAGCCTCTCTGTTGTTGTTTGGTTCCTTTGAGTTGACAATGACCCAGAGAAACTCTTTGCACAACAGAATTAAATGCTGCATGGTCCTGCACCATTCTCACAATTCTTCCTATAACTCGGCCCATGCTATAGTCACTGTATCAGTCTGTCTCATCGGGGGCCTTTCTCTTTTGCATTGTTCCTGCACTTTACCAAGTATGATGCCCTTCTCCAGGAATGGTCTCTCCTGACAATATGTCCAAAATATGTGTAATCATTTCTACAATCCTTGCCTCAGATGAAGCACTCTGGCTTTCCTTCTCTCAATACAGATCAGTTTATTGTTTTGGCAGTAACTACAAGTACTTTCAATCAATATTCTTCTCCAGCACCAGAATTCAAATGCCTAGATTCTTCTATTGTATTTCTTGTTCAACATTCAACTTTTTCATGCATGTGAGGCAATGGACAACACCATGGCTTGGGTCGGGTGCACTTCAACTCTCAAAGTAACCCCCTTGCTCTTCAATACTCTGAAGAGGTTTTGTGCAGCATATTGACCTAGTACAATATGTCTCTTGAACTCTTGGATGCTCCTTCCATGAGCATTGGTTGTGAATCTAAGTAAGACAGAATATTAACTTTTTATGTAGAAATACTTTTCTCCATTTATCATGATGTTACCTATTGGTTTAGATTTGAAGATTCTGGTCTTCTTCATTTCTCTGTCAAAGTTTTTCATACTCTGATGGCTTTTGTGCTGCTGTGGTGCTGGGAACTAAGTCATTGGTATTTCAAATGCCAGTAGGGTCACCCAAAATGAATCTTGAGTTTCAGTGGAGCTTCCAGACTAAGAACAGACAATGAAGAAGGAATTGGCTGCCCACTTTGGAAAAAGTCACTGAACCCCATGTATAACTTCAAAGCATTTTCAAATAAAGCTAAATCAAAGGAAGTAGACAGTTGTCAGAGATGTTACAGGCAGATGGGTCCGTCAGGTCTGAGTGCACCTGAAATGTGACTAAAGAGGAGATGACTTCTTGGAGGGGAGTCAACCATGATAATATGAATACAATAAAGCCTGTGGGAGTTTTGCATTCAGGATATTTATTTGTTGATGGGTATGACTCAAAGTAAAGAGAAGCAGCTGCAAAAATATGCTAATGATTGAAACTTGCAATGTGTAAGGTACAAATTTGGGAAAATTGAAAGTAGTCAAAATGAAATGAAACACACAAAGATTGATATCCTGGGAACTAGTGAGCTGACATGGACTGTCATTGACTATTTTGAATAAGAAAAATCATATGATTTACTATACTGGGAATGATACAATCAAGAGGAATGCTTTGAATCTTGTCAGAAAGGATCTTACAAACTCCATCATGAAGTACAATTCTATCAGTGATTAGATTCTATCTATCTGCCTTCAAGGAAATCCAACACTACAGCTATGATTCAACTACATGCACCCACCACTAAAGCTAGTGTGGAAGAAATTAAAGAATCCTACCAAAGGTGTCAGTCAGAAATTGAGCAAACATGCAGTCAAGATGCAGCAATAAGTATTGGCAATTGGGACACAGGACACAGAAGTTGGACACAAAGAGGAAGGAACAATAGTTGTAATATATGGACTGATGCTAGACATGACGCTGGAGATTTCATGGTGGAATTTTATAACACTAATGACTTTTTCATAGCAATTATTTTTTTCAAAAACACAAAAGGCAACTGTACACATGGCCTTCCCAAATGGAAAACACAGAAATCAAATGGACACTCTTTGTGGGTATACACGCTGAAGAAACTTAATATCAGCAGCTGAAACAAGACCAGGGTCTGATTGTGAATCAGACTATAATTGCTCATATATAAGTTCAGGAAAGCTGAGGAAAATTAAAACAAGTCCACAAGATCCAAAATAGGACCTTGAGTCTATCTCAACTGAACTCTGAAATACTCTCAAGGGTGGAATTGATGCATTGCACATTGCACACTAACAACAGACAATCTGAGGAGCTGGGAGAGGACATCGAGGCCATCATTCATGCCGACAACAAAAGAACATTAAAATGAGAGGAAATAAAAGAAATAGCAAAGGGAGTATCAGAAGAAACTCTGAAACTTGCTCTTCATTTTAGAAAGCTAAAACAAATGGAAGAAAGGATGAAGACAAAGAGCTGAACAGACTCACTGTACCAAAACAAAAACAAACAACCTAGTCAACACTCCATTATTTTAAGAGGTAGCATATGAGCAAGAACCAATCGTGATGAAGTAAGAAGTTCGAACTGTGCTGAATGAATTAGGAAAAAAGGGGGTTCCAGGAATTGATGGAATGAATACCCATTGAAATGCTTCAGAAAGCAGAAACAGCACTGGAAACACGTGGACAAGGCAGAAAATAAATTAAGAAGAAAGTGACCTGGCCGACTGACTGGAAAGGATCCATATTTGTGCCTATTCTAAAAAAAGGTGACCCAACAGACTGCTCCAGCCATAGAATGATATCTTCCACAAGTAAAATATTGCTTAAGATCATCCATCCTCTCTGGTCTCTTGTGAAAAAGCAGTGATGCCCTGGAGATCATTCTTCCTTAAAGCGAAACTAATGTTTGCATTTCTTCAAATTTTATTCACTGCAGTCTATCACTGAGCATTAAAAATTCAGAGCCTAAACAATTTTTTAAATGGCCATCTTTCAGGTATGTGTAACCAATGCCAGGTACATCTGCCCTGACCCAGGTTCTGCACGGCCAGGTCTTTAACTTTTGGGGCTATCACATAGTTTTTGTCTGCTATCCAGCTGATGCCACTGAATGGGCTATATTCATTCCATTTACTTTTCCCTCCTCCTCTCCTTTCTTTGTGAATCATACTTAGAATTAAAGATGAAACTTCCTCTACGTGGTATATGACAGTGCAGCATAATTTAGAATTACTATGATTTCTTGGTAACATACGATAAGTTGGCCATAAAATAAGGTAATAGAATTACTGATCATAACTCTTTAAGTTTGGAAATCTGATGATACTCAGTAATTGTTGTGCAGTTATAATAATTACCTATAAGAAACAAGAATGCTTTCCCCCTGAAGAACCCATGGTAGGTACATTTTACACATATTGCAAGGAGATAAAAACCTGATGTTTGTACTGAGTTGCCATACCATTTGTGCCAGAAGCTTAATGTCATGTGAAACAGGCTGAGAACGTGGCCATTTTCGATATTTCCTGGAACTAATTTGGCAGCCTCTTAGTGAAATAATTGCTGTTCTCCACTGCCTTCTTGAAAAATTAATTCATTGTATTATGTTATTAGTTTTTATATGCATGAATAGGAAACAAGAACAGTATGTAATTGGGCTAATTGTGGGGTCGCTCAATAGTCTCATACTGGAAATCATCAAGCTGTAAGTCAGTGTGAGAAGACAGCTCATGGCTTATAGGACTGTGAAACCATGGAAAGAATTGCATTTTTTGAGCCCGTACTTTCTTGCTATATTTAAGGAAGCTTAGGCCCTTTGGATCTGGGAGGGAAAGGATGGTGGAGGATAAATGCTTCAAACAAAAGAAGCATTTCACACAGGCTGCTTAATTTATTATTCTCATTATAGCATAAATAAAGGTCACCTGGGAAGGACCACTTAAGCTACATTCTGCATCCTAATTGGTCGCCCCCCCCACAGTACCTTTTTCACTGTCTTATTGCAGCTTTGAAATGTTTACAAGTATCTGATGCCCATAAAGAGCCCTAGTGGTGTAAGAGCTGAGCACTTGGCTGCTCATTGGAAAGGTTGGTGATCTAAAACTACTCCTCTGTTCTAAGGGATAAAGATCCAGCACTCTTGTTTCTGTCAAGATTACTGTCCCACAGACTCTGTGAGTTGGAATTTATTCGAGGGCAGTCAATCATGCCACTTAGTTTTTAAAATCATTTTGTTGGGGCCTCATGCACCTCTTATCACAATCAATACATCTATACATTGTATGTCAAGCACGTTTGTACATCTGTTGCCCTCATTCTCAAAAAAATTCTCAAAATTTAAGCCCTTGGCATCAGCTCATCATTTTCCCCCTCCATCCCTGCTCCCCCCTGCCTCATGAACTCTTGATAATCTATAAATTATTATGCCTTTTTCATATCTTACATAGTCCACTGTCTCTCTTCCCCTACTTCCCTGTTATCCATACCCCAGGGAAGAGCTTATATTTACATGTTTGTAATCAGTTCCCTCATTCTACCCCATCTTTCCTCCTCCCTCCTGGTCTTGCCTCTCTGACCACTGGTCCTAAAGAGATCATCTATCCGGGATTCCCTATGTTTCTGGTTCCTATCTGTACCCATGCCCTGTGGTGTTGCCAGATTTGTAAGGTAGAATTGGGATCATGATAGTGGGGGTGGGGAGTGAGAGAGAAAGTTTTGAAGAACTAGAGGAAAATTGTGTTCTTCTTCATCATTACACTGCACCCTAACTGATTCATCTCCTCCTTGCAATATCTCTGTAAGAGGAAGTCCATTACCTACTGATGGACCTTGGGTCCTCAATCTGCACTCCCTCTCATTTACAATAATTTTTAGTTCTTTGATGCCGTATCTAATCCCTTCAGCACCTTGTGGTCACACAGGCTGATATGCCATTTCCATGTGGGCTTTGTTGCTACTGAGCCAGATGGCTATTTGTTTATCTTCAGGACTTTACGACCCACATGCTATTGCCTTTGATAAGCAGACGCTATCAGCTTTCTTCATCATATTTGTGCATGCATGCATTTGTCTACAGCGATCCTAATGCAGAGGTGGGCACTTTATTGGCATGTAATTCATATATCACAGAGTTTAATCATTCAATCATATTAAGAAAAGTTCTGCAAGCATCATCAAAATCAATTTTCCTCTCATACCCATTGCTGCTGGCTCCCCACGCCCCCTGATCTTCCCTGTCATACCCATGGAGATTGTTAGTCTAATTACTGCCTCTACAGGCTTTCCAATCCTGGACTTCATAATCAGAAAATCATGCAATATTCAAGCAGGAAGCAAAACAAATAGTCAACAAAAATAACAAAACAAAATAGAAAAAAAATAATAAAAAAGCAGAGAATATAAGAAACCTCAACAACTCTAAAATGGATCAAAAAGAAGATCAAATGACAAGGTATTACATTTTAACCTACCTGGATCTGCCATAATTGACTTTATAATGCTCTCTCTGATAGCAAGGCTAATCACATCCCTGGACTATCATCAGAAGGAATTCACCAGAAGGAATTCTCCACATTCATCCATCCATGTGGGAACCCTGCAAGTGGATTTTGGGCTTCCACTATAATCTATAATTTTCTGTAGACCTGGTGCCCAGAATTTAAACTCTGACATTGATCTCCATTTTAGATTTGGATTTTATTATTTCTAATATTTTACCATACAGACTCATATTCTTTAGTAGATTTAGCAGATGCCTCATTTAGATGCCTACTTATTCACAGATAAGCTTTTAAACCATAAGTACTATTCTTTCTGATAGCTGGGCACCATCTGATTTCTTCACCATACTTTTCTCTGGCACCCATATATTCAGTGATCTCTATGTCAGAGTGACCATAAAGCACAGCTATATCATAAGAATGAATTGTTCTTCCATTGGTATTAGAATTAGTGGTGAACCCCAAATCCATTCATATATCTATGATTTACCTATATCTCTGGTTCACTTGAGACATCATTACCACTTTATGATAATGTTATAAATCCTCCCCCCTGGGGCATAGAGTCGTTGTATGGAAAGTGTTATTAATTGGTCCACAGTATAAATTTAAAATACTGCTGAGGAAAGGAAAATAGTCAAGTAGAGCAGTGGTTCTCAACTTGTGGGTCATGACCCCTTTGGAAATTGAATGACCCTTTCACAGGTTTCAACTGATTCATAACAGTAGCAAAATTAGTTATTAAGTATCAATGAAAATAATTTTATGGTTGGGAAGGGGTCAGCACAATATGAGGAACTGTGTTAAAGGGTCATGGCATTAGAAAGATTGAAGTAGAGGTTAGTTTCTCAAACCACAATATATGAATTTGTACAGATTAAACTTTTCAGTGACTGCACATTATTTACATGAACTATGGGGGTTGATGATATGGCAAAACTTTCAATAACATTCATTCACCAAGGCAGAACCATATCTATCAGAATAATGTACATCATAAGAGAGCAATAATATCATATATACATGGTAGTCTCAGACACCATTCATTGGACAGCCTCAGAGAGAGATACAAACCCAAACCCAGCAGCCTTGGGATAGCAGTCTGCTTCTTCTCTGAGTATGGCATTCCAGACTTAAATCTAAAACTTCATTTCAATTCCATAAATCTGCTATGAGTGAGTTTGAGATTAAACCCTATTTGCTTAGTGAAGTTTCTACATCAAATCCATCTGGTGTGGCCCATGAAAGATGCCACGCATCTTGAAAGACAGAGTCTAAAATATCCAGAGTCTATAGCACAGGCCTGGATCATCAAGGGATGCATAGAAACTAGATCAAAAGTGTCTATTTAGGAATGCATTACCAGGTATATTCTATCTTTATTAACTTTGTTACATGTTTTGGGGTTTTTTTGTTCCTTGATGGGCGCTTGCTCACCCATCCTCCCACCAACCAAAGTGCAATTACCTGTTCCAAGACATACATGCCCCCCTTCCCATGTCTTGACTTGAATTTCCAGTATGGCTCACTAACCACCCTTGTAGGAGTATCTGTTGATTTGATGTGACTTGACTGCAATGTTGAATGGTATCAACCAAATGAGCTTCTTACTCTTCTCTTATCTAGAGAAACTGACCGCAGTTGAGGTGAGGTCTCCTCTGTTGAAGTAGTATTTAAGATGTACACATAAAGGAGATGGTATACAATAGTTAATGGGCACTAGTCAAGCTCTCTACCTCATTGCCTAGGAGACCAGATTAGAAGATTATGTGACTTGCAAGCTGAAGGGTACCTTTGTTGGTTGTTTATCCTTATAGTAGTGAGCTCATGCAATATTTATCCTTTTATGATTAACTACCTTTCCTCAGCTTACTGATCTTCCAGTCCATCACTGTATTTAGATGTTTCATGGCTTCATCATTGTTTTGTAGGGATACATAATATTCCATTGTACATATGTAACAGTTTCTTTATCCAGTCTTCAACTGATTGCCTCTTGGACTGTTTCTACCTTCTGACTCTTAAGAATTGTGCTGCAGCGGACAACAGAGCACATACATCTATTTGTGTTCTGGCTTTGTCTAGCCACAGCATTTAAACAGCCAGCGGTCTTTGCAATAAGCTTTCAGCCTTGTTTACAACATGAGATGGTTAGTAACGAGAAAGAAGCAGCTCAAGAAATACACAGCAGAAGCACAAAAAGAAGCGAAGACCCTGTTTTAAAAGACGGAAGAATTAAATGTGCTCTGAGTACAAAGCCAACAAATAAATCATAGCGCACTAAGTAGGTTATTTATCCAAGGCAAAGTTACATATTTGATAGAAGTAGAAACCACAAATGTCACATTTAATGGGGGGAAGGGGGTAGGGTGGGGGGGTCTTGCGTAATCACTGCTAATCAGATAGATTAGGAGAGTTTTGTTCTCTCTTGCTGTTGTCAAGGTCACCCATTGAACACACCCTGCCCCTGCATAATAGACTGCAACATTACCCATCTTCACGATCAGCAGGATTCTCAATTCCACTGCTATCACTATTGTGGAATGACTTTCAGTTCCATCCTCTCCAGTTATGTATCAGACAAAATTTGGTGTGTCCCACCAGGATTCCACTGGTCTTTTTCAGAAGTAGATAAAAAGACAATTTTCTTCCCTGTCCTTCTACCCATCTGTCAGTGTGTCATGCTATGGTTATGCCATGATGCCAGAATTGATGTCATGAGTATTTCACATACCAGCAGGGTCATCCATGGTGAATAGGTTCATGGTCCTTCCTGTTTCTATTGAGAATAGGTTGGGTTTGTGGCAAGGGGGTCTTTTTCCCTCTGGAATAAAACTAAATTTCTCAGGCACTGCAGTTTCATAAGGCTGTGACTTGAAATTACCCTGACAGTCCTTACTTAGTTCCTGTAGACAGTTAAATTTGATTTCCATTAAATGACAGTAATAACTCCTATACCAGCTCTTAAGATAATTTGCTTTTTGAGGGCCTAATCTAAAAAGTATGAATGTCAAATGCAGTTATGAATCAGAAAGGAGGGAACAAAATTAACATATATGCAGATGATGTGATTGTCTCTCTACAAATGTGAAGCACCACTTAAAAAACAATGAGAATTGAAAAGAATTTTCAGAAGGAAACCTGGGTACGAATAAATCTTCATACCATTAAGAATTTTTCATATACTGGTCATGAGCAGGCAGAGAACAGAACAAAATTGATGTATGATGCAAAGTACACCTCAGACTTCTGATAGTTTTCCTTCTGTGTTCAGTATCTTTGTGCACAAAACCATCCTAGTAAACAAACCAGGAATTTCAACCCTTCTCTTTCCACATCCAGGAATCAAAAATTGCTCTTCCTAGAATACTCCTCTCTTTCTCTTTATGAAATCACCTCTACCCTATGTCTTTTCTTTAGCCAATTAACACCTTATATTATATACCGTCCTTCCTCCATGTACCATTGCAGCCCTCTAGGCTTGGTACAACATATTAGAATCTGATATTTCCCATCCAAAACCCAGGCAAGGTCCACGATATTGTTATCTATGTAAGACTGCATCTAACACACAGAATGTATTCCATTAGTGTCAAATAAATACTTTGAATAGGGTGAAAAGATATAAGATAAGCAATTATGTTGTAGTTTCACCCCCTCATTGCCACCATTACAAGGGTAATCATTTCCTAGGGCTCCTCTAATGCAGATACCAAAAGTGGGTGACTCTGAAGAACAGAACTTTATTTTCTACAGTTCCAGAAACCAGAAGTCCAAATCAGGGTCTTGATCATATTTATGTCTTCCTTGTTGGTAGTCCTGGGCATTCATGTTGAAGCTTACATAGCATTGGACTTCACTGATGAATGACTGTCTCTGAGTGTAATCTGACCTTTTCATAGCTTGGAGATGATTAGATTTAGAACCCAGCTTACTCAAGTGTGATCTAATTAACATAAGAAAGAGAATACTTTTTCTACAGAGAATTGCACGCATGTTAAGGAGGTTAGGATTCCAAGACATATTTTTTGGAGACAGAATTCAATCCATAAAAATATTCAACTTTATACATTTAAGTGCCCTATGAGAGAGCTGAATGAGGTGAGTGTATCTCAAATATGTTGGCCCATTTAAACTGTCTGAGAAAATTTGAAAGCCAACTAAGACAAATTGAATGATAATTTCTTGGGAGCCTATCTATGTGTATGCATTTTAAATATAGAGTCCCAGTTGATACTAGTGAGAAACCAGAGTTGAGAAGCAGTAGACCCCTAAAACACATGGTCAGGAGAGATCAGTCCCTGGAGAAGGACATCAAGTTTGGCATAGTGGAAGGGCAGGTTGGCAAAGAAGAAAAAGGCCCAGTGGTTGAATCAAGGCAAGGAGGAATTTTGAGGAGGGGCAGGACCATGCTCTGTTCCAAGCTTTTGTTAATGGGGTCTCTGTGAGTCAGAGTCAACTCAGTGGCACATAACAACAAGAATAACAAGTCCATAAAAAGTGTGTGGTTGAATAACAAACATTGTTGTTATTTTGGATCCAAACACATATAGGAGACCCTCTCAGAGGATAAACATGAGATGTTTACTTACCATTTAGTAGGACATTGTGATATCCTAGAGAGGAATTGAGAGTGTAGACTTTGAGCTACTCATCTCATCACCTGGAACACATGAAATACCTCAAAAATTGTGTGATGCCTCATTAAAGCACCTGTAGGGTATCTGGCACAGTAGTGACTGCCCAGATAGTCACTGATTCCCCTAAAACTTTACATCTCAAATTAAACACTGGCTTCTATCCTAAATTGCAGTGTAATTGAGAGTGTTAAAAGAGTATCACTCTATAAGATGGAAGATAATAAAGCGCCTCCACTAATTTCTTCCTCAGTATATAATGAAATGATCAGACACTTGGGTAATTAGACAGAAGAGCTCTTTGTATCATTTGACTCTAGGGACTCTTGAAGATGGCAGGAAAGCAAATGGCCTTTCTGAGAAGCCTTGGAAATCCAAGTTATAAGACCATCTTCCCCTTCTTTAGTCGTGGGCTTGGATCTCTTTACATTTTCTTGCTTCCAGAATATTCATGCTAAAAGCATTTCCTCTGGACAGTTAATGCCCCTGAGAGGAGTGAATTGCAGGTCAGTACATCTCGTATTTATTAGAATTCACTGAAGTTGCATTTGAAGTTCTGTGTAATTGTCTCTTGTCTTCTGAACTTTCCGAAGAGGGGGTATTGCATGAATCTGACTTGGATTTTCTGTATGGAATGCCTATTTGTGCCGACGAGTTTCTGTTTGCATCTCATCTTTTTCTCAGATGTTGTTTCCACTTCGTATTTTCAAATATTTTTACTTCATTCTTTTCCAGATCTGTCTTTCCCATCTTATGTCTGCTTAAGATTCGAGTTTACTGGCTGTCAGCCACTCAGTCTCATTTGAAAAGAATCTAAAAACTCCCAGCATGTCCCAATCAGGTGCAGAGTGGATATGCTGAAGTTTTCCATAGATTGGTTTGTTTTTCTCATATCCCTTGTGGGCAAAGACATATGGAAAGTCTTAGCTGAGGGCCACATATTCATTTAGGGGGAGACCTGCCTGTGGCAGCTCTTACCTCACTGTTTCCCAGCATTGATTCAGGTGATTGGGTGCCTGGGGGATGGGAGTTCCTTGCCTAAGGCAGTATTATACATAATTTGAACTAATGTCTTAGAGACTCTTGCGATTGGGGAAGGGTAGGTGTGGGGGTGGAGAAACAATGTTAAAGATCATCATGCCGGTCACCTCATTGCAAATTTAAGAAAATCAAAACCAAAAAAAAAATTGCAGTTATCCTAAGACTTACCTAGATAGCACCAGAGAGGAAAAAAAAGAATTTTGGTCATTTTGATTCCTATTTTCAAAGCACGTTCTGTGAGTGTGCACAAGAGGGAATTTAATAGAAAGAAAACCAATTGTGCAGACATGGCTTTGCTCCCAGACCTGGCTTTGGACCTCAACCCTGTACCCACTGGGTGATGTGGTCTTGTTGACAAGGTTGTTGCATGGATTTTAGATAATTTATGTAAAATGCCTCATTCAGTACAGGCCCTCAGTAAGGGTTTGTTCAACTATTGGCAAGTGGGATAATGTCTGGACAGGAATGCTGTTAGCTACACCGTGTAAAATCAATACGAGGCAGATAATCTATTTTGTTAATTGATTAATAGAATGACGTCTGAAAGTCGTAGAAATGCTTGCTGGAGACTCTCTCTCTGTGAATGCTCTTTATATTGAAGAATATTGTTCCAATGGTATTGCTATGTTTTAGTCTTTGTGTTTGTTTAACCTTGCATTCCTATTTGAAAGAAAACATCAGCTTGAACTATGCATGTTCTTCCTCCTCCCATAAAAGAAAGATCCAGAAAATAGAGTAGACCCAAATCTTTTCATTTCCTTCGAAGGGGGAGTGAGTGCAAACTATAAGCAAACTTTTCTGGATAACAGCACCTTTCTAATGAATAAAGAAACCATAAAGTTCCCCCCTACCCTAAATCATCTGCTGCTCTACTACCCAGAAAAATGACAGAGAGCTAAATCCTTCTCTTCCTTTCAATCATAAGAATTCAACTTTACATAGGACCGAGTTGTTCCAGAAGCACTTTGATATTTAGAGATGGCTTCATGGTCTCCAATTAATCTGTTGAGTGATAATACAATGATAATTATTTCCCCCATTTTTCAAATAAGAAAGTTGGTTGACCACCATCTGTGTTGTAGACGGTTTCTTTTCCCTTCAATGCATACATTGACTGTCATGTTTGGAGCCAAATTTGGGTTTAGACTTCCATGATCTGAATCCCTTAGCTCATTTCTGTCAGTCCTTCATTTCACATTTCACATAGTCACTACTGCTTCTTTTATCTAGAAAACCCATTAGACTATTCTCCTCCTCCTTGCTGACTTAACGCTTAAATTACTTTCAAATATCTTACATGCCACCTCTTTTAAAAAGAATAGTTAGTGACTCCCTAAACACTGGTATCAGTATGTGTTAGGTGGGGTTCTGCAGTGAAACAATGCCAGTGGCATTTGTAGGGGTGTATATATAGGAAGAGACATATATTGAGAAGTGAATCAGACCTTTGTAGAAGTGGGTACATCCAGTCTTTGAAGTCTATGGGCCAGATGTCAGTTGAATACTTCTCCTGATTCCTGCAGCTGCAGGAGCTGATGAAGAGGAAGCAGGAAGACCACAGACTGATGGATGCAGGGATGAATTAATCAAGGTCAACAGTCTGTTGATGGTGCCTAGGATCCACAGGGACTCCAATGGGAGGGCCAGGAACCAAACCAGATGCAAGATCCAAACCAAGCTGTTAAAATGAGTGAGCTTCCATACACTGTCTATTTATACTGAGTAGGCCACACCTTGAATGAATGAAATCTTCCTCAATCATATCAAGGCTATGACCAAATCGGACAGGTCTATTCTCCCTACTAGCTGAGAAAAATGGGAATGCCTTCAATAAGATGGAATGACACTGTGGCTGCATCAAAGGGTTCAATCACAATTGTAATGGTGGCAAGGGATTAGGCGGTGTCTTTTTCTGTTGTTCATAGGGTTGTTATGAATTGGAACTGACTTGATAGCCCCTAATACTGACAACATTCTCCCCACAACAGCTTGACTGCTTCACAGAAGATCGCATCATGAAATGGACCACACTACTTTAGATCATAATATGGAAGAATCCTATAATCCACTATATTAGATCACATTATGGGATAATTCTATTATGGAACCATCCAAGTTGACATAAACCCTATCTTCTTCTGTATTTCTATACTATCCTTTATCATTACAGTCTGGTACTTGTCCAGTTGCCTTGCTATCCCTTATTAACATTTCCATCTTTCTTGGATACTAATAAAGTCCAAACCTGCTACTCTCAAATTAATTCCAACTCATGGGGACCCTACAGTGGCCCTATAGGACAGACTAAAATGTCCTGTCACACTTCCTAGACCGTTACATCTTTTTTCCTCAGAAATGCTATTGTATTTGAGCTACTCACCTGCTTTGTTAGCAGCTGAGCACCAAACCACTGCGCCAGGGCTCTTTGGATGCCAATAAAGATCTACATTCTGAGTTCTGCTCAAGTGCATATGACATTGCTTTTGTTGCATGTCCCTGACTCAGTTGTGGCTTTTTAAGAGTCCTCATGTTGCAATGATTAAGCTGCTAACAGAAAGACCAGCAATTCAAACACACCCATGGCTCCATGGGAGGCAAGACTTAGTGATCGTCTCTTGTCAGGATTACAACCTAGAGAATCACATGAGACAATTCTGTCCTGTAGGGTTGGTGTGATGTTTCTTCATATGCTTGTGTCTTATTCATATCTCTATCTTTGGGTATACTGCCCCTTGGGAGGATGCATAAATAATTCCTTTTGCTTGAACAAAACGATCTTTTATTTACCAATTGAATTGAGAGCCCCCTAGGAAAAGAAATAGCAACTTGTTCTTTAGCCCAGTACTAACTTAGCAGCTCTATCTTTACTGAATTCAGGCTATAAATGAGCTGGCAACTTCAGGAACTCTGAAGATCCAGATAGTTCCATGTTCCACATGGGCCTGGGCTTAGCTCTTCCCAGGCAAGCAGATGTCATGGGCCAGCTATCTTTGTATCATCTAATAAGAGGAATGAAATGCCTTCAGTTTTCTTCCCTCCAACAGACAGAAGGTTCCCAGGGTCTGTGTTCTCTGTGGATTTTGTCTCCGGGAGAAAGGGTTTGCTGGAAGTGCCTGCTGCTGGAAGCACCACCTCACAGCTTTGTTGCTGTGGACATGTCTTTACTTCCTCGAAGGAGATAAATTAACCATGACGCCAGCCTCTACCTGGGATCCCTGCTTTGGGCGCAGTCATGGTATTTTGAGACTAGCTGGAGACAATGCAATGATTCAGAACACATGTGGATGGATGGCATTTCTCAGGAAATCCTCAATAGAAGTCCTCAATAATAAAAATTAAGAAGACTCTCTGCTTTGCAGGCTGACATAAATACAATTACTTGGGCAATTTCAGTTTTATACATGAATGTATTTCCTGTTTGGAATCCCCCAAAAAATCTGTGAGCTCTCCATCTAATTTTCTTTTTTGAAAAAAAAAGTCAAAAATAATCAAATGCTTGGAACAGTTTTACAAAGAGGCTTGGTCTTCAGAAAATGTGAAAAGTAAGTCCCCATTTATATGTCATCTCTCCCCAAAACTCACTAAAAGAAACCAAAAGTATATAAAAAAGGCAAAGAAAGCATCACCAACTCAAAATTCAGTGAGAACCTCCAGGTAATGAACTTGAAAGAAAAAAAAAATTCTGAGAGGAAAGCTATTTGAAAAAAACAGGAAAAGAATGTTGCCTATTAGTTCAACAAGAAGACAAAGGGGAAAAGGATGACTAGCTCATCATTACCACATATACTTTTAGAAAACAGTAGTCATGAAACTTGTCAAGAAGAGGAAAATATTGGAAAAATTGGAAAGAAGTTAATAGTGTTATCATTTGTATGTCAAATGACTGTATCCTGAGGAAAAATAAAAATGAAAATCTATTTCAAAATATGAGTAACAGAGGACTCAGTAAAGTGATTGAAGTGCAACAAAATTTTACATAACAAAAAAAGATAATCCTTAAAAAGTCACTGGGTAAAGCTATATGGTGCTACTACAAACAACTGGGAACAGAAATTCCATATGATCAAGTAATTCTTTTGCTGAAAGTGAGTCCTGAGGAAGTAAGTGTCATAACATGAACAGACATATGCCACCCATGTTCCTTTCAGCATCGTCCCCCACAGGAAGAAGCTAGAAATATCCCAGTGCCCATCAGTAGCAGAATGGATGAAGATTTGGTATGTACATACAGTGGAGTTCTTTGTTTTTCTAAGGAAAACAATGATGAAACCATGAGCCCCCTCACATTATGAATATGCCTGGAGAATGTTATGTTGAGTGAAATTAGCCAATCACACAGGGAAAAATATCACCCAAGTCCACTGAATAAAAAGGGGAAAATAAGATAAAGACTCTCATACCAGTGGGAAAAGATTCTGGAGATATTAAAGTGGGAGGGGGTAAGTAAGAGGAAAGATAAAGTGATGGGTGTTAACTGTTGATGGTGCTGATTCAGGTGAAATGGAAGAAAGTGATGTATAAGAGGGAGAAGTGAAATCAAGGCAGGAGTGAGTAGCTCATTATCAGGACTTGATGCATAATCTTAGCTGTTCAAAACAAAGTTGACAAGCTGAAATGTAAACCCTCACCTAATTTACAATAAACTTAAAAGTAAAAATTAAATAAATAAAAGAAAATTTTAGGTTGAGGAAGAACAGGCTCAGTGATAGAACTGTCTTCAGCTATACATAGGCCACATGGATTAAATATGGGTACAAGATTAATATAATTCAAATAAAATAGCAACTGATTTTATTTCTTAAAACTGGGTGAAAAATTAAGAAACAATAATACATGGAAGAGCAATGGAACAAGAGGAACCAAGAGAAGCTAAGTCTAGAAAATATGTCCATGTGGTCAGCAGAAGCTCTGGTTGCATACTGGTTAGGCCTTGGACTGATCATTGAAGGTCAGCAGTTCAAAACTACCAGCTGCTCCATGGGTGAAAAGAGAGGCTTTGTACTCCTGGAAAGGTTACAGTCCAGGCAGCTCTACTCTGTCTTATAGAGTAGATATGACTTGGTATCGACAGTGAGTTTTGTTTTGGTTTTATAACAGTCACGTGATATTGAACAAGGAAAGCATACTTCCAATCAATAGTAAAAGAATAATTACTCAACATACATATGGGGCATTGATTAGTTATTTGGACAGAATTTAAAAAGATGAAGGTTTACCACTTAGTTCACGTTTACCTTGAAATAACTCTTGATGCATATAGATTGATATAGATAATTATAAGGGTATCATTAGACAACAGGGCAAGGTGTTTATAGGAAAATGTAAAACGAAGACCTTCCTCACAAGAAAAACATATAAAGTTATATAAAACCATGAATAACAAACTTGACAATAAATGGAGAGAGAAAAGGGACTAATTTTTTCAGCTTAAATAAACATATAAACACTAGAAATAATTTTTAAAAAATCACATAACTAAGAAATTAAAAAAATGAGGAAATGTGCTCATCAAAAATATTTGTTGTATACTTTCCTGGAAGGGGAGATCCCATGATCACTAAGGTGGTTTTCCCAGGGCAAGGCTTATCCATTGAACTTTGGATGTGCTGACCCCTGCGATTTCCCCAAATGTGGGAAACTCAACTGCATAATGGGTGGTGATGGGGGATTGTGTTCGTGCTCTCCCATGACCCCCACCCCCAAAATATTAATTGTTATTGGGGCCATCAAATTGGTTTTAATTCATAGCCACTCCATGCGCAGCAAAACAAACAGTCACTCAGTCCTATGCTATGAAGCCATCATTGCTATTCCTCAGATTCTACTTTATCAAGCATTATGTCCTCCTGCCAGGATGGTGTCTTAAAATGATATGACCCAGGCATGTCAGATGAAGTTTCTCTATTACTGCTTCTAAGGTGTATGATGGCTCTGTTTCTTCTAAAACAAGTGTGTCCATTCATCTGGGAGTCCATTATATAGTCAATGTTCTTCAATATCTACTATATAATAATCAAAAGACATAAGTTTTATTCCAATGTTCCTTATTTTCTTCAATCTTTCTCCAATGCATATAAAGTGGTCAAAAGTACCATGACTTGGTGTTTTCTCAGTGTGACAGTTTTCCATTATAATACTTTAAAGAGGTTTTGTGCAGCAGATTTTCCCAATGTAATACATCATTGATCAGTCATAATATCCTTGACAAGTTTTGATGTAATTGTCATAGAAACCTCTTTCAAAAAAGAGAAAGTGCTTTTTTTTTAGAAAGTGCTTTTGAATATGGGTTTTGTTTCCCCTTAATTTTTGAAAAATTCACTAATTCCACATAAGTCACGAGTTATCTTTCTAAAAAAATTGGTGCAGACTCAAATTTTAATAAACGATTGGTTTGATTGTCTAGCTCTTCTCCTATTGATTTTAATAATCTGAGTTCAAAAATATATTCAATTGATCTAATTTTCCAAATTTCTTGGCATACGTTTGCCTATATTGTGTCTGTATTTTAATATACTCTGCATGATCGTGGCTTTTTCAGAAAGTTAAAATTTCTGGTCTGTGTATTTTACTTTGATAATTCTTCCTGAGCATTTATCAGTTAGATTATTCATTTTAAACTTCCAAATGTTACTTTTGATAAATTCCTCTGTTGTTCTGCCTTTTCCCCTTCTTTGTTATTTTTATTTCATCTTTATTATGTCTTTCTGTCTACTTTTTTTGGAACTAATATGTTGGGTTTTTTTCTCCCTTCTTGGCATCTACAATTAGTATATCTTGATGCTTCAGTGTTGTTTATCCTTTAATTTTCTATTTAAAATTATATACATGATCAGAGATTAGATTTTGTAATCCTCACAGTCTCCTCAAGACTACATGGGACCCAGTAAATAGCCCAGGATAATTTCCCCATCTAAAAATCAAATGATTAGCAACCTAAAATGAATCTGAAGTTCTTTCTTTCTCTTCTTGTGTGCCAACATATCCCCAGGATCCAGGGATTGGGATATAGACATTTTGGAGCAGATATTTTTCTACCTATCATAACTGGGAAATAAGAGAGAGCCACAACATTCTGCCCATCCCGTAATATTGGCATTAGTTCTGGCCTATAGAATATTGTCTTAATGCTTCTTGTGAACTGAAATGTTTACATACTTTTGTCTCAAAGTCCTGCCACAAACAAACCATATGAAGAATGATATCTCTTTTGACTTTTCTCAGATGGCAAGTGGGTGACAGATGTGCGTTGGTGACAACAAAGAAAGCAGAGACATGGGGCTCCACCCAGAGTGAAAAAGTGTTCAGACTGAAATGTTTCAATGCCAGGTGGCTCCGAGTTTTCCTGAACTGAGCAGATAGTCCAAACCTTGGAAAATCACATCACAAGTCTCAAACATAGCACAGCCAGAAAAACCAAAGCTGTTCCAGGATCTGGACCACAGAAAACACTTTATAAATACTTGTTGGATAGATGAGTGGGCAAATGAATGAACCAAAAGCTAACAGTTGAACCAATAAACCTCCCTTACTTCCTCAATGTATTAGAATGATTGTAAATGACTGACTTTCCCTGGAATGGACCAACCATGCACTAGTATTGTGTACCCTAAAGATGTATCCCTGCTTTGCAAAGTCAGAAGGCAGTAATTTTGGAAGAGTTTTCATGTTTTTGTGACCCCATGCTTTATTATGGCTGGAAACATTGGCCTTAGGTAGACACTGACTCATGGAACTTTTCCTGAAATCCTGGCAACACTCCTCTAACGCTGAGGGTGTGTTCCAGAAGCATTGGACTCCTGTCAAATTGAATCATATGTGAAATACCAAGTTAAGAAAACATGCAATTTTGTAGGCAACCTATAGTGACTTCTATCATGACATGAAAATAACACAATGCGAAAGGAATTACCACAGAATCTAAAGTGGACAAAAAGGGTGTCCAAAACATTACACTCCTGATAATTTAGAGATGAATAGTACTCAAATATTTATAAAATGTTTATAGTGTCTAGCATGATTCGGGTGGATTGTTTAACTTCTGTTTGCTTAATTTTCAGTTTCTACAATTACATACACATCAGTGTATGTATGCATTGGGCTCCCCAGCAAATGGAGAGGTACTATGATGAGAGTGGGCAGGGAAGACACAAGACACACAGGAGTCTGTCACAATGCATACCTTATGCAGATCCAGAAGCTTAGGTACTTTGGTCATTTTCCTATTAGGAAGCTAGGAATTTGGATTTTCAAGTGAATTTTCTTGATATTTCAAAGGTATTAACCAATTCCAGCTTTGTTCCCACACTGCCTTGATCACACAAAACCCGTCTCATCTGTCTCTTAGCTGGAACTGCTCACAGATCTTGGCTTTGGCACCACCAAGACTATTCTTGGTTTTGTGCATCTGAGGGTCGCCCCCCCTGATTTGAGCACCCAGGGCTGAAACCACAGAAGTCAGTGCAGAGTTGAGCTGTGACCTCAGCACCACTTAGACAAATGTCCTCAGGAGCACACCAAAGAGCAGGGCTTCTGGGTATGGGAAATCGCCTACCCCTATGGTTCTTTCTCTTGCTCCCCTTCCTCCACAGACCATCGGGGAAATCCCAAGTGCCTTCAGAGGTGGACTGTTCTGATTGAACTGGCAAAGATCTTGCTTGGGGAGGAGGCCTGAAGTTGTGCGTTCTCTGAATGGTGGCACAGAACGGTCAAAAGAGCACGCAGCCAGGAGAGAGGCAACCAGCCCCCAGGTACTCTCTCCTCAGTTATAAAATGAACTTGAAGGGACCCAAAGGAAGGAACTGTTAGAAATAGTCATTGAAATCCTAGATACAAAACATCCAGCACACTGGCTGGCCACTTCATTGTCCCTCCTGTGACGGCTCGCCCTATTGCCTGGATGGAGTTATTTTAATGAATATTATTAGTAGTCTTGGGTCAGAGTCTGGGCTCTGGCAGTTACTGATGAGACTATACGCACATAATATGAAAGGACTTCCAAAGGTGCCTGGACAAATTCCATTCTCACATAAAGCTCTTTTCCAAAAACCCTTAGAAGTTCCACCCTCACGGAACCTGTCTGTGTCCACGGCCTCTTCAAAAAACAACAACAATTGGAAATAGTATACTGATATCTCAAAGCTGGGATTCATTCTCATTGGTAGCATTGTGTGGAGGGGGATGGGGTGGCTAGCAAATGTACAGGAGCCCTCAGTAAATAATTTTTATTAATATATCACTGCTAGAGGCACAGCTTGGTTTGTCTCCCTCCAGAATGTCAATGTTGGTTTTATGGTTGCTTTCTGCCAGGGATCAAGCTCTCTAATCCCTTTACAGGAAGTAAGGACAATGTCCAAGCAACATTTCCCAAATAAGAGATGTGCTGGCTCTCTGCCTGGACAGCCCACCTGCCCTGGAGGTCAGTGGAAGATCACTGTAGAGCGTCTGTCTCTTTCATTTTGAAATTAAATCAGAGGCACCCCCCAATCACTATCAAGATTCTGGGATGAGTGGGGAGGTCTCCTGAGACTCCTTAATCTTTTAAAGACACTAAACGGAATCCTTGCGTAGACGTTCATCTGAAACCTGAGGTTGGGATAAAGTCCATTTAAACTTTTAAAGCTCTCTGTGTGGGACTGGACAAAGCTCTTAAACATTTTATGGATGCCCAGGGAGCTATTTCAGGCAAGGATGACTCCCTGAGAGCCAGGCACAGCAGCGAGTTGCGAAAACATGGTTTGATTGATTCTGTCTATTCACTCAGGGCCTAATCAGCCAGTGCCTCTTGCCAGGCACTGCACTGTTTTCTTGCATCTCTTGATTTGGCAGGAGTCTACTCCTGGTGTCCGTATGGGCAGAGAAGGCGGAGCTGTGAGTCCAATATCAGGACTGTCATTAAAAAAGAAATATCCTCTCCATTTACTCTCATGGTTTCTGCTACTGACACTGTTTCTAGGCATCCATCATCAAGTCAATATCAACTAATGGAGACCCCATGTAACAAAGCAGAACTGCCCTCAGAGGATATGCTAGGTTCTGATCTTTCAGGAAAGGGTTCATTGGTAGCAGTATCGGGTAGAAGTTGGACCATTCTTTACAAGGTTGCCAGGTCAACCCACCACCACTCCGAGGGAGAAAGAGGAGACTGACTGTACCCGAATCCTTCCACAAGTAGATCTTCGGGTCTTTTTTGTCATAGGACCATTGGCAGGTTTTCAAGACCCAACCTTTTGATGAACAGCCTAGTGCTTAACCATGGGCCACAGGGGCCACTTGGATCTATGCTAGCACTCCACAAATGAAGTGTTTTATTGTGATCATTATTATATTTTCCACAGCATATCAATGAGGAACCTCAGTCTCAGAAGAGTCCAGTGTCTTCCCAGAAGACACTATTTGAGAAAGGGGCAGGATGATGTTTCCATGAAAATCTGTCTGATAGAAGCACCATGTGCTTAAGCCACATGATGAGTAAACACACCTCAGAATGTGTCGGCAAGTATAATTGATTTTTCTGGAACACGGATGTGAGATTGACTGTAGTTTACTGTGATCCTTTGAAGATAGGGATGGAGTCTCTTGGTTTGAACTTGGTTTGTATCCTGTGTTCAAGGGGATTCATCTATAAATGGAGCCCTAGGGGCTATGAACCTCTCATTTTCTGATATATTCATAATGTCCAGAGTCTCACCATTTTTATTCTGTCTACAGAATCATCCCCTAAATATCTGAGACCTAGATAAAGACAGTGATAGGTTTGCTTCTGTCTTCCACCTTTCTCTTGTATTAAAATCACAGAAAATAATTCTTTGTAACAGGAGATGATTTTTGAAGGAAAATAGTGTTTAAGGAAGGTCAGTTTTCCTTAACTGCTAGATGCAGTCAGTTGAGTAACAATGTGAGTCCTTCTTTTGTGTGTATTTATATGTTTTGCTACAGGTGGAGGGATTTCCTCCATCTGATGCCCACTCCCTGACTTTTCTAATTTCTGAGCAGCATATATAGTGACAGAATGAGATTCCACAGGCTTAACCATTAAACCGTTCCTTCTTCAGAATGAATGCCTTCCGTGAGCAAGGGTACCCCTCTTCTAAGGATAGAGAGATAAAAGAGTCAGAGTCTCTGTTCTCAATAAGCCTGTGATCAATAGAAGTTATTACTAGCTTGCATAGAGTTGACTAGGTAATTATGGACAGATTAGGAAAATATTGGAAATGGGAAAATCCCTAGAGCACATAGGAAAGAGCCTTGCTGAGGAGTCAACCAAGTCCACATGGAAGAAGCAACAATGACAATCACAACATTCAAATATGGTAAAGGGAAAAGTACCAAAGCTGTTTGTAGAAGGCTATGTAGAACAGTGGGAGCCCCAAACCCATTTGAAGAATAACTAGATAGATTAAGTCACAGATAGACCCCCATGAGCCACAGGCAAGGGTTTCAAACAGCTTTGCTATTAGACAGAGATCATTGTAATCTTGATTATGCTGGGTTCAACTTGAAATTTGGTCAGCTGACCTCCCTTATTAACCCAAACTGAATTTGTTCTAGGTGCAAGTATCTCTTGTGTGTGTCATGACAAAAATTTATTCCCTGGCATTTAAAATATTGAGAAATGATCTTTTCTTTCTTAATCATCATTTGTATTTTTATCTTTATATCATTATTATTTTATCCTTACCACACTACTATACTTTGGGTTTTTTGCTCTTTCTGTTGAGATGAGCAGTCCATGAAGCATCAAAAAGAGTGGCTGCATACAGATAATAACTGATTCAAGGGTTCATAGGTTAGGTAGGGGTGAGTGTGGGAGATAGTTAGGGTGAGAGAATTTGGGGAGTAAACAGTGAGTGGGGAGGGAACACAAAAGCTGATTGTTATTACGCAACTCATTTTAAAGGCAATTTAATCATGGCAGGGGATGGGGTGTGGGGGATGATGTTTTAAAGTTGATTGTAGTAATTACTGTAGATTATACAATTCTTTTTGATATGATTCCATGCTTGCACATTGGATTGTATGATAGATGGATTAGATGCCAAAAAAAACGTAAAAGAAAGAAAACAGAAGAGCTTTGCTAGGGTGACATAGCATTAGGGTTTCAGGATGTAAACTTGTCTCTCAGACATTCAGTGAGGAACTATTGGACTTGGCAGCAGTGAGTCATGGAGGCAGGAACGGGAAGAGATACAAAGGAAGTGAGGTCATTGGAGCTTCTGAATCTGCGTTTTTTGGCCTTGAAAATCATAGCAACAGGAAGTTCGGGTCCCATGGCAGGGAAGAGAAGAGGTTTAGAAGGCAGAAGGTGGACATCCTCTTCTGTAGACAAGAATATCATTTTACCAGTACATTTTTCTATATATTCTCCAATTTTAACTTTTCAGAAGTTAGGAGGAGCTTATACTGGTTGCATTCTTTAGACAGCATTTTATGTTCCTCATTCCTGAATGAAAATTTGAGAAACTGGATTAAAAAAAAAACAATACAAAAAGAAAGCCTGTTGAGAGCTACCAACATTGAAAGCAAACATCCAGAGAATGAGGGGAAGTGGGGGAGTTTGGGGAAGATAATCTTCTTGATTTCCTCTGCACTGGACAGCCATACACTTCCTGAATGAATCATTTGGCTCCTCAAAGAAAAGCGATTTGGAAGGATGTCTGCACCCCAGAACTGTGCCAGTTCCATGACCACCTCTTTTCATCTTGCAAGGAAAAAAGGCCTTAGCACCTCATTGAGGGCTTAAAGGAGGAACTGACAAGCCATTGAGTGAAGAGCGTTGGATAGTTGGCAAGGCTCCCGCAGAGTTCAAGCCAAGCGTTCAAAGAGAGGTGGCTGAATAAATTACTCAACATCTGTATCCTCAGACTGGAGGCAGCCCAGTGATTAGAAAGGATAATTTATACCACAGTATTTTCTCTTTTTAATTGATGCCTTAATCTTTTCCCTGCAGCTAGACAGCAGCATCACAGAACTTGAAGAAACCTTAGAGACTAACTCATTCAACATCCTTACTCTATAGAAGGGAAACTCGAGATTATGTCTGGAAAGGGAGCTATCTAACCCTTAATCTTTCAGTAAGTTTGTAGCAGAACAAGAATGAAGATATCCACCCTTGTGCTCTAATAAATCCTATTTTACCCTAAGTGTAAGGATTGTAATTAACAATATTTTATATATTATCTGTGATTTTCCATAGGATTTATAACAATATAGACTGCATGGTACTAAATATTTTGGAAGATATCAATACAAATTATATATATATATATATACATATATATAGTGATATATAGTAGAAGTCAAAACTCAGCGATCATCTACTCCAGCTCCTTTTATTTCCATATGTGAAGAGAGGTCTATAAAACAGAAATAAAATGTACAAGACCACACTGATAATGAGTTGCAGAGCTCTGCCATGTCCCAATGCAGTACCCTGATCTGAAAACCACTTTTTGTTGATGGATGGTAGTTTCTTTCATCATAGTCTAAATGCTTAAATATTCCATGTATGCTGGTCATCCTGTAGTCGCTTAATAGAAAGAATGAGAAATTTCAAATTGGAGATTTCAATTGTCTTAAGAAGAGTACTTTTTTCTATATAAGTACTTTATATACTGTCATTGTCATTATGGCTTGTTCGTCAGTTTGGACCCATAGTGACCATGTACACAACAGAATGAAACACGGCCTGATCCTGCACTATCCTTGCAAACTGCTCCCATTCTTGAACCCACGGTTGTAGACATAATGTCAATCTCTCTTGGAGAGGACATTTTTCTTTTTCACAGTCCCTACATTTTACCCAGCACGATGTCCTGTTCCAGGGTCTGATCTCTCCTGAAAACGTGTCCAAAGTACATGTGACAGTCTCACCATCCTTACCTTTAAGGAGACTTCTCACCATCCTTACCTCTAAGGAGGCTTCTGGCTATACTTTTTCCAAGACAGAGCTGTTTATTTTCCTTGCAGTCCATAGGACTTTGAGTATTCTTTGACAACACCATAGTTCAAATGCATCCGTTTTTTTCTAAGTCTTCCTTATTCAATGTTCAACTTTCACATGCATATAAGGCTATTGAAAATACCATGACTTTTATTAGGGCACCTTCATCATTTAAGTGACATATTTGTTCTTTAAAATGGCATTATAGCGGTCTTGGGCAGCAGCTTTGCCCAGAGAAAGAGGATGATTGACTTGTTCACTACTGCTTCTGGCAACATCAGGGAGCCCAGATGGTGCAGTGATTATGCTTGGGCTGCAATCCTCATGGTTCACTGTTGGAAACCACCAGCAGCTCCTGGGGAGAAAGACTGGGCTTCCTCCTCCTCTAAACAGTTACAGGTTTGTAAACCCACAGGTTGACGCTATCAGAGAACCTTGACTCAGGGGCAAGCGTTTGATGTCTCCATGTGTCATGTTGTCCATTGATCCAGCTGTGAGCTTTTGAATGAATGAATGAATGAATTCTTTTTGAGTTGTAACCCAAACTCATGGCTGTGGTCTATGACTGTCATCAGTGGGTGCTTCAAGTTCTTTTTGATTTCAGCAAGTAAACCTGTGTTATCTGCATTTCCAAGGTTGTTAATGAGCCTTCATCTAATTCTGATGTCATGTCCTTTTTCATATATCCTAGCTTCTGAGATGATTTGGTTTGCATCGTCTAGACTCAGTCTCAACTCAGTGCCAACTTACTGAAATAGTGCCTTGGAGCCAATCTTAGATATGGTATTTTATTTTCAAGGGCAGGCATGCTTAAAGAACAGGATGCAGTACTGCTTCTAGTTGTGGCTGGCTGGGCAGGCAAATTTCTGCTAAGGGTGGGAGCATTTTGTGTGTGTTGTTCTGGGGAATTCTTTTATAGTTTGAAGAAGGTGGGATCCTGAAACTATGTACAGCATGATGGTCACTCACTCACTGCCATGAAGTCAATTGTAATGCATAGTGACCTTAAAGGACAGAAGAGACTTGACCCTGTGAGTTTCTGAAGCTATAACTCTTTACTGAATAGAAAACCTAATTTTTTCCCCACGAAGCCGCTGGTGGTTTCAAACTGCTGACCCCATAGTGAGTAACACAACACAAAACTCACCATGCCAATAGGCCTCCAAAGCCTCAATTCTATTGCACTTCTTCATATAGTCCAGCATTGTCTGGACTCAACTCCAAAATTCAAAACTTATTGTTAGAGCTGCAAAACCGAACTCACTGCCACCCGGTCAATTTTGAATCATCATATCCTGATCTGAAGAGGGAGTAGGAAGCATTCACAATGTCTCTGGCTGTGCTGCGGTGTCCCGGCTATTTGTAAAGAAGGGTATTATCCCTTGGGGGTTGGGAGTGCATGCAAAGACACATAAGGCATGCCTGATTAATTGAATCATGGCCTTTTTTGGAGTGTTAACTAGTTTCCCTGTAAGCATATAGATTGAATAGTCTGGTTAAAAAGATACAACCATAGCCCAGTCTTTTACTGATTTTAAACCATGAGAAATCATTTTCTTCTTCTGTTGGTAAGTGTACAGATTCTGCATGAGCACAATGAATGCTCTGGAATTCTCATTCTGCACAATGATATCAGTAGTCTGTTAGGGTCCACATAGTTGAATGCCTTTGCATCGCCAATATAACACAAGTACACATGTTTCTGGTATTCTCTGTTTCCAGCCAAGATCAAGCTGATGGTAACAATGATAACCCCATTTCCATGTTCTGAATGTACATTGAATTTCTGGCATGTCCTTGCTGATATACAGCTAGAGTCCCTTTTGAATTGTTTTGAACAGCAGCTAAATTGCATGTTAATATTAATGACATTGTTTCATCACTTCTGCATTCTTTTGAATCATCTTTCTTTGGGACGTGTTCAAATATGGATCTCTTCTGTTCTGTTGGCCAGGTAGCTGACTTTGAAGCATCTTGGCTCATCTGTGTGCTCCTTAGGCTGCGTCAGCGTGTTGAAACATTTCAATCGGTATTTTGTCAGTCCCTGGAGTCTTGTTTTGTGCTAATACTGTTAGTGTAGCTTGGATTTCTTTCAATACTGTGATTCTTGATTATGTGCTACCTGTTGACATGGTTAAATATTGACCCCTATTTATTATTATTTTTGGTACAGTGACTTTTTGAATAGCCCTTCTATCTTCTTCCAATTCCTCTGAATTATTCAAGATTTTGCTCATAGGAAACTTCACAATTGCTTGATGAGTTTTCTGTCAGTGTTTTCAGTTTGAGATAGACCGATTGTGTTTTTCCTTTTTTGGCTTTCGAACTGCAGTGTTTTGCCCATTTTATTATATTACCTCACTTTGTCTTCTCAAGCTGTCCTTTGAAAATTTCTATTCATCTCCTGACTTCGTTGCTTTTATAGCATCAGCTACTCTATGTTTAAGAGTAAGTTTCAGAACTTATTCTGACATTCTTTTTAAAATTTTCTATCTTTTAAATGATCTTTTGCTTCCTTATATAATGTACTTGATGTCTGACCAAACCTCATCAGATCTACAATGAATCTTCAATATGTCAAATCTGTTCTTGAGATGGTCTCTCATTTCAGATGCAAATGTTGATAGTCCTCTTTTGGCTCCTGTGGACCTGTTTTAATTTTCTTAAGCTTCACCCAGGACATAAATATGAGTAATTTACAGTCTGCTAAGCAGTCAGCCCCTGGCCTTCATTTGACTAATGATATTGAGCTTTTCCTTTGTCTCCTCCATCAGATCTAACCAATTTGATACATACACATTCCATCTTGTATAAGTCAAATGTATAATATGTATTTATGTTGCTGAAAAATGATATTTGTAACAAAGGGCATCATTGTTCTTTCAACATGCTATCCTGTGATCCAGGTTCCTTTCTATCACAAGGCCCTCCTTTCCAAGTTCTTTGCTTCATGTCTCCTAATTCTTTGTTCTCAACATCACAATCCAATCACCAGTAAATATCAATGCATATTAACTACATGTTTTTATGAACTTCAGAATGAAGGAACTGGTAGAATTCTTCAATTTCTTCATCACTAACTTTAGTGGTGAGTATCTTATTTTGATAATTGTCATATTAATTGACTTTACTTGTAGGTGCACAGGATACTTTCTACACAGGTGTACAAATAGCATTGTGCTTTAAGAGAGATCATGTTCTTTTTGATAGCAAATGTGCTACCATTCCTCTTGAATTTGTCATTCTCAGCCTAGTCAACTATATGATTTTCTGATTCAAAATGACAAACGCCCATCCATTTCAGCTCACTAATATGTGGGATATATCTCTGCATCCTCTTTTTTCATTTTTGGTAACTTCAATTTTCTTAGTTTTATACATTGTATATTCCATGCTAGAGATGGATATTTAAAATGGGTTCTTATCTTTTTGAGTCGTGCTCAAAAACGAAGTCCTGGAAGCTTTACTCCGGTCATGTCTTTAAGGTCAATTCCATTTTGAGGAGGCAAGTCTTCACCAATTGCATTTTGAATGCCTTTCACCCTGAGGCACTTTATCTAACAATGTTTCTAGGCTATAATGCAGTGTTCAGCATCCAGTTTCTCAGAAGCAGACAGCATATTCCTTCTTGGCAGTTTGCTCTTTGCGTGCAAACTCTGCTGAAAGGTGTCCATCATTGGTGACCCTGCAAGCATTTGGAATACTGGAACATAACTCCCATCAACAAGCAGCATGCAGGTAACAAACAGATATGTGATGAGGTTTGCAGCTAAGACCTAATGAACTCACCATGATGAGATATCCTTGGAGATGCAGCCTGCTTCCAAGATAGGTGGAAAAACTTGCTTGCTCTTTGCTGAGTCTGGATTCTACACCTAGCTTATCATCTGAATTCTGTTTGTATTTTTATTTGGATCAATCAGTAGCCTGCTACATTACCTGCCATTTTGTAGTTGGCAGTGCTTGCCATCTGATCGGCCAACCTGGGATTCGTCCTCCCCTACTATCAGAAGCCTGTTGTCTGACCTGTCCATCTTGAATTCTTCGGCTCCTGCAATGATGTATATCAGGAGTAGCCTCCTGCTTGACATCTTACCCCTGACCTTGCATCTACAAATTGTCTGCCTCTACAATTGTGGGAGTCATTTCCTTTATATAAATCTCTCTGGGTGCATATATAAGTTTCATTGTTTTTTTTTCTTTAGGGAACCTAGCATAAGACATAAGCCATCCTGTCTCTATCAAGAAAAAACTTCCATTACTCATTCATATTCATGTTGGATTTTCAGCATTCAGAATCTAAAGGCATCCAGAGGCTGGTTAGAAGTTAATAATAGAAGAATCACAAAAGAAATGATAAGGTTTGAAGTGATTCTGAATCAAATATTAGGATATCCAGATGAAGATATCCAAAAGGAAGAAAAAAAGAACTAGAAAATAAATTCTGTAATAACCAGCATAAAACAACATTGTGAATCCATAGAACATAGGAATTAAATAAATCAAGATATCATTGTGAATAAAATTCTGGCTTATCAGGAAGGAAGCAAAAATCTTTAATCTGAAAAGGAGGTGGTTTTGTGGTAGTCTTAAGTAGGATATAGCTATTTTGAGACTAGGGGAGGAGGCGGAGGAGACTCTGACCATATATGCACAAAGAAACCCATGTGGTTCCATGGAAGTGTAAGGCTGAAACTGTACTCATCCGTAGGTCTGTGCGTCCTTCCTCAGAATTACACTGGACCAGAGTGCACACATTTCGGAACATTAAAAATCCAGTGGCAATGGCTTGGGGACCCAAGTTCAAGGGGCAATAAGAGAGGGGCAAGGCACTGTTCTGCAGAAAAGGGAACCTTTCTGAGACTGGAGATCCTCCCGCCTGCTGAGAGGTTTTATAAAAGGGGAGACCCTACACAGAGACAGACAGTCATGCACCTGGAGAAGATCCTTCCATAAGACAAGGATCTCCAAGAATTTGTCCTAGGAGCAGAAAAGACAGTCTGAGTGGCACAATGGTTAAATACTTGGCTGCTAGCCCAAAGGTCAGTGGTTTGAATCCTTGTGTTAGTCTGGGTAGACTAGAGAAACAAATTCATAAACATACATATGTACATAAGGGAGAGGTTTATATACAAGAGGAATGGAACATTGAGAAAGCATTCTAACCCAGTCCAGTCCAAGTCCATAAGTCTAATATTAGCCCTTATGTCCAATACCAATCCATAAGTCTTCTTCAGACTCACAGAGCACAAGCAATCACAGGTCAGTGGGTGCAGAGTCTTGTGTAACCAGTGGGGGTAGAAGCATCTCAGTGCTGGCAGGAGTCTCCCCGTGGATCCTCCAGTTTCCAGGGCTCAAGTCTATCAGCATGCTGCCGTGTGTCTTGTCAGTAGAGCATCTCCAAGAGACTGAGTCAATACTCTCTCACCTCCATGGGGGAAATATCATGAGAATTCTCAGAGAAAGCCATGCCCACACAGAGGTCTCATTGGCTACCTTCAGACTGACAGGCCAGACCCCACCCCGACACTTCCAGTCATGAAACTGACAACAAATTACATGACTGACACAATACACAAGGTGCTCTGAGGGAGAAAAGGTCTGACAATCTGGTCCCATAAAGATAATTGCCTCGGAACCCCTGTGGTTCAATTCTGCACTGTTCCACATGGTCGCTAGGTATTGAAATTGACTCAAAAACATAAAACAACAGTGCCAGTAGCTAAAAGTGACAAGGAAGGACTTTGACTCAGAGCCAACAAGATTTGTTTGCCCCTCAAGAGAGCACAGCCCTACCCAGGACCTGAGTACAGTCTTCTAGGCGCCCGAACTGGGAGAAAATAGTGTTCTGTTCTGTTCCACTCTGTTTTCCTTTGGTATTTTGTTAGGGGAACTCTGTGGAAGTATCAGAATATGATTTCATTTATTACAGCATACAAATGATCTGTGGTGGATTCTTAAAGACTGTAGTGGTTACATGCTGGATCCCACCCACCTCCAACCAATTAAATCAGCTTCAAGTTGGTTGTGCTGGGAACCCTGGTGATGCGATAGTTACATGTTAGGCTGCTCACTGCAACATCAACAGTTCAAACTGTTCTGTAGGAGAAACACAGGGCTTTTCTACTTCTGTAAAGAGTTACAGTCTCAAAAAATGTACAGGGACAGTCCCACCAGGTCCCATCATGTCAGTCGGAGCCAGCATTGACTCAGTGACAGAGAGTTTGGCTTGATAAGAGACACTCACCCATTTCTAGGCTTCTTATTGAATGGCTTTGTCAAGGTTCACCCTGAGGAATTTGGGTGCATCTTTCTTGATTGGCCAATGCTAAGACTTGCTAGGCAGACTAAGAGTCCGGACGTTGTTTTACCAACTCCATCCAGGACATAGCATGGCTAGGACTGGCACACAGCTCTCATGTGTCAAGAATAACCCACTTCCATCAAATCAGTTCTGATTCACAGCATCTCCATAGAGCAAAGCAGAATGATTATTCCCTAGAGGTTCTGAGACTGCACATCTTCACAGGGCCAAGAAGCCTCCTCTTTCTCCTGGAACAGCTGATGACTTAGGGATCATTTGAAACCTCCGTGCTTATTCCACAGCACCACCAGGGCTGCTGGGGTGATGATATGTGGCCCTTATATATTTTAGCTTCATCTTTTCCCTGGTTGATTTAACTATTGCTCTATTAACCCATGGACTTCCACAGAAGCCAAGAAGAGGCTATTAAAAGGAAGCAAAAACACACTCAAACGATATCTATAATGAACTACCTCCATTGTTGTTATAATGATGCTAGACTAGGGCAGAGTGTTGAAAGGGAGGCAGATAAAACCTACTTTCAGACCCATTTGTTATCTGGAGCGGGTTCTCTTTTGCAAATTTGCTTTCCCCTCTGAAAGTCTGCATCCTTGAGACGTGCTTGAAATGAAAGCCAGTTCTTGCTTGACTTGCAGAACTGCAGCTCTAGCTGCTGAGCCCCTGGGAGAGGCCATCTCATCCATCAGGCCCACTAGCCTCTGAAAGGGAAAAGCCCATGAATAGTCAAGATGATGAATCCCAAAGGCTGGCAGCATTCAGGCTACACATATCCTGGAGGCTGCCCATGCATATTGTGGTATCTCTTGGCATGCAGCACTGTGAGGGTCCTTGGAGAGGTCAGCCTTACCGATACTAATCTAGTGTGCATGTAGATAGGGTACCGATCACACTCTGCTTCGGGAGGCAGTAGGCCATTCCATCCAGGTGCACGCCAAAACAAAGTGAGAGGGGAAGATGGAGCTAAAGTCGGGAGGCAGATGTGTTCATAAGCGGATTTCAGTTCAAGCACAAAGAAATGGAACATTGGTGCTGTCTTTGTTCGAACTTTCTGCCCAATCCTCTGCCTGTGATCCAGGTCAACACAATTCAATCTAATACAAGCCCCAGAGAGGCAACAGGGTCAGTGTTTTTAGATGAACCCTCAGGTGAGTGGATCAAACCCACCAGCCACTCCAAAGTCTTCTTCTGTAAAGATCTACAGCTTTAGAAACCTGACATAGGATCACTATGAATAGATTTAATGGCAGTAGGTTGGACTTTTTTTTTGACATGGTTTTAGTCATCACGTATCCATGTTTGGGATACACAAATGCAAATGTAAAAAGTAGTACAACAAGTTTTATGAAGTCCCTCAGCGGGTCATGGTATTGTCCATTGCGTCATATGCTTGTGAAAGTTGGACATGGAATAAGAAAGAACCATAAAAGAATCAATGCATTTCAAGTGTGGTGCTGAAAAAGAATACCAAAAGTACCATGAACTGCTACATGGGCAAACCGAGCTGTATTGGAAGAAGTAGGGCTAAAGTACCATTTAGAGGCACCGGCAAGACATGGTCTTGTGTACTTTGGACTTATTGTCCGGGGAGACCAGTTCCTGAAGAAGGTAACGCAGAAGGGAGGCAAGCAAGAGGAAGGCCCTAGAGCTTCAAGAGATGGACTGACACAGTGGCTGCCTCAATGGGCTCAGGCTTCCATTGTGAGGAAAGGTGCAGGACCACGCAGTGTTCAATCTGTTGTGTCTAGAGTCGCTATGGGTTGGAGACCATTTGATGACCCCTTACAACATAACCACAAGTGAAGCAAAAAAAAATAGACTGGAGTAAAATATAAGCTGCCTACCTTAAATTCGTAGTTGCTTGCAAATTTTGTCCCTCAAGTTCACTCCGTGCCTAAGCCTGCTTTTCCATGGTGCATGGTTCCTGGTGCAGGGCCATTGTGCTTTGGGGCCTCTGAACTCACTCTGGGCAGTTTACCTGGCCTGATGTTCAGCCCCCTTTAGGGATTTGGAATTCTGGTTTTGGGCCCTCTTTGGTGCCTGTTAAAGCCCAGACAGGCTCAGTAGCTCACCTGATGCTCATGTCCTGGGCAGGCCCCCCTCCGAGCCTGGCAGGCTGTCAGACAGTAGCAAGATTTATGCAAGAAAACAGATGAGGGCATCTAGCTGGGAGCATGGGCTTAGCAAGCAACACCCAGTGGGAAGTCCTTAGCTACAGAACAGGTCCTTCAGGAGGCCTCTGGTCCCAGCCCCCTTCCATATGTCCCTGTTTTACTCACCATTCCCCACAGCTGTCCCTGTAAACTGCCAAGCATTTCAACATCTGCATCATGATGTGGGGCGCTGACTTTGTGTTTGGTGAGGTTGACAACCTATCAACTGCGATAAGTAAAATCGTCCACAGGCATAATGTGGCCAGGTAAAGGAGAGTGCAGCACGCAGACCGGATGCTCATCCACAGCTGGCCAGGTGTCTGAGGACAAATTTCCAGCCTTCAATGTTGCAAAGCTTGGGAATGACCAGTTTTTAGCCAATTTTCAAGAATTTCCAATTCTTTTTTTAACCCTGTGTGTTAATCTGGGTAGACTAGAGAAACAAATCCATAAACATGCATGTAGATATAAGGGAAAGGTTTTTATACAAGATGAATGGAACATGGGGAAAGCATCCTATCCCAGTCCAGTTCAAGGTCATAAATCTGATATTAGTCCATATGTCCGATCCCAGTCTACAAAGTCTCCTTCCGACTCACGAAGCACGTGCAATGACACCGGGACAATCACAGGCCAGTGGGTGCAGAGTCATGTGTATCCAGTGGCAATAGAAGTATCCTGGTGCTGGCAGGGGTCTCCCCATAGCTCCTTATTTCCAGGACTCAGGTACCACCAGCAATATCCTTTGGTGGTGGAAGCATCTCAGCGCTGGGAGGGGGGTCTCTCTGTGGCTTCCCAAGCATCTCAGCTCTGGCAAGAGTCTCCACATGGTTTCTCCAGCCACAGAGGTATGGTTCCTTCAGGGTAAGCCTGATTGGCTTCTCCTCTACTCCTCCAGTACGTAGGACTGAGGGTTTATGTTGCCATCTTGTCTTGTCAGTTGCGCGTCTCCAAGGAACTGAGTCAAGTCTCTATTCTCCAATTGGGAAATACTGTGCAACTTCCCAGAATTTTCATGAGAAAGCCATGCCCACATTGGCTATGTCCAGATTGACAGGATAGAGTCCATCCCTACACTCCCAGTGCAGGAATTGACACAGATCAGAGACTGCCACACGCTGCCTCAGAATTTGCCTACACCAGAGCCATGATGGCATAGTGTTGTGGCGTTGCTCTGGTACTCACCAAACCAGCAATTGGAAACCATCAGCCACTCTTGGAAAGAAAGAGGAGACTCTCTACTTCCTGTAAAGAATTACTATCCACAGGGATATACTTCTTTCTTGTCCTGTCCAGTTGCTAGGAGTTGAAACTGATGGATGGCCATGAATGTTGGCTGGAGGGTTCGAAACCTACAAGGCAAGGAACCCTTATTGCCCAGTGGTTAAAGTGCTTGGCTGAATGTGCATCTCCTGTTCTGTAGGAGAAGGGTGTGGCATTTGCTTGCTTAAAGATTACAACCTTGGTAGCCCACAGAGGCAGATCTGTTCTGTCCTATAGTGATGCTATGAGTGAGAATTGAATCCATGGGGCACATTTTTTTTAACCTAAAAGCTTGGTATCCTGGTGGCTCCTGGGGTAAAACAGGTTGAATGCACCAGCCAATCCACTAAATAAGATGTAGCCCTCTGCTCTTTTAACAATTCCAGTTTGGAAAACCTAACGGGGCAGTTGTACTCTGCCCCTATAGGATTGCTTTCTGTGAGAACCAACTCAAAGCAGAGGTCCAAAACAAGAACCAATGATTTCTGTTCAACAATCAACCTCAAAGTCGTTGGTACAAATCTACCCAGAATCCCTGCTGCAGAAAGACCTCACGATTGGTCCAAGAAAACCTTAAGGAGTAGTTCAACTCTTTCACTCAAGCGCCCACTGTAAGTGAGACCAGACTCCACAGGAACAAGTTTTATTTGTTTGTTTACATGATTTCCTAAAACTCTTCCAGTCCCTTGGACCCTTGGATTGGAAGAAAGCCACTGAAAGGGGCACAGCAAGAAATACCTAGCCTTTCTCTGTCCTCTTTGCCAATCTTCCCTCACCCTACCTTCTCTCCACAATAGCTAGGCCTGCTTCCTCTACAGCGGAATGGTTCTCTTTCTGAAACCACGGCACGAGTCTGGTGGCCTCCAACCATATGGAACTCATCAATGGAAAGGGGCTTGCCAAGAGACTTTCACTTTGTAGACTGGGCCTTCCCTATGAGGAGTCTCCTACCAGATGCTGAAAGAACAAACAATGACTCCATCTCATTATATTGAGAGGAAAAGCCGCTATGATGTTAAGGGCTTAATTTGCAGTCTTCAATTATTTTATTTTACCCACGCCCCCCATTACACCATTGTCCCTCTAATAAGTTATATCTGTGTTTCAAAAGGACGTGGTCTTTAAACAGTTCTGTGACCACTGTTAGTATTTTGGTCACTGTAGTATTAGCTATTTAGAAAATGTGACTTGACAAACACCTCCTACAAACAGAGCTAGAATTTGGGTGAAAGGGAAAGGAAGCATTTGACTTACATAGTTTTGGTTTTATTTTTAAGGTGAGCTTGGAAAATTAAGCATCCCTTAGAGTGACATTAACGGAAACAGCCAGTCCTCTTTGCTCAGTGGCATTCTACACTTTATTTCCATGCCACCACAAAGATCAATAACCTCTACTTAGATACAGTAAGTCTCTTTAATGAAGAAGTCCTGTTAACAGAAGATTAATGAAAAGCAATATATTGCCCCCCAATAAAGTCAATGGGATAGGCAGAATTATTTGTGCCTGATTTTATGCCATACTCTGCCATAGGAACTGGCCTCAGACTTCTGTGGGCCTTGACTCCCATTCCTCCATTTGAATTCATAAGTGTGGGTCTGTTGTTCACTCCATAAAACTCTTTTAGCCATGGTCTTTCTAACTTCTATGAGATTGCTGGGTGGGACCATGCATATTGAGATTATGTATCTCTTAGATGGGGATTTATTAGATTTGCCATTCAGCTGGATATAAAACGAGCCACTATAGTAACAGAATGAGGGATGGATGGCAATAGAGAGCCATGTCTAGAGTCCATATTACCAGGGAGAATGCATCAGAAAAACCTCAATGGTCTATCCTTCATTACCTATTTTGACACCAGCCAGTTTTCCCATGCCACTCTGCATATATGTGCATATACAGACACATAATTCATTACAATGGCCACATTGGACTGTGTTACTCTGGGTAGAATAGAGAAAAAAAATCGCAAACACCCATATGTACAAAAGGGAGAGGTTTATATACCCAAGGAATGGAACATGGAGAATGCATCCCAACCCAATCTGGTCCAAGCCCATAAGTCCAACAATTGCCCATGTGTCCGATACCAGTCTATAAAGTCTTCTTCAGATTCATGAGGCACATGTGATGACGTCAAATATAGGATAATCACAGACCAGTGGGTAAGAAAGTCTTTGGATCCAGTGTTATAAGCATCTCAGCACTGGCCAGAGGCTCTTTGTGGCTTTTCAATCATCTCAGCTCTGGTAGGAGTCTCTAGAGGCTTTTCCAGCTTCAGAGGTCTGGTTCCATCAGGGTAAGTCCATGTGGCTTCTCCTCTGGGATGTCTCACAGGAAGTCAACCTGTGTCTTGTCAGTAGAGCATTCCCAAGGGACTGAGGTATGAGTCTCTCACCTCCAAGGGGGAAATAGGGCCAGACTTCCCAGAATTCTCAGGAGAAAACCATGCCCACACAGAAGGTCTCATTGACTATCTTCAGAGTGACAGACTAGACTCCACTTCTACACTCTTAATCCTCAACTGACACCAGATTAGGCAACTGTCACAGGACTCATAGATGATACTCATAATTACAGGGGGTTTTCAGGGAAGTTAATAGGTTACCACAAGTTAGGATCAGCAGACAGTAAGGACAAAGTCAGTGGTCTCAGCCAGCAGCCAAGTCTCTCTCCAGTTTCTAGTCAGCCACTTGACAGCTAAGCCTGCTTTTGGTTCTTAGTCTCTGAGATACTTAGTCCCCTGGTATTTGCCTCTATGTGCTGGGAGGTCAGCCTACGTGTCACTCTGTCTGACAGTCCTATGTTCATGGGCCCAAGAAGGAGATGGTACCCCATAGTATCTGTGTTGCTCCTCAGAGTGTGCATGCAACATATGACAATTCATCTGGTCTTGGCAGTCTCCCCTACTTCTGAGATAGATCTCGAAGGTATGCTTCCAAGGTCCTCAAGGTTCCTCACCTCTCTATTGCTGCTTCGAAGATGTCCTCTTAGCTGGGGACTGGTAATTGGCCCTCCCCTCTATTCCTGTTATTGTTGTCAGGTCCCATAGATTCTCTTCTGACTCAAAGTGAACCTATGTACAACAGAAAGAATCATTGCTCAATCTTACACCAGCCTCACAACTGTTCCTATGTTTGAGCCTGTTGTGGCAGTCACTCTGTCAACCTATCTCATTAAGAACCTTCTTCTTTTTCACTCTGCCTCCACTTGACCCAGTATGATATCCTTTGTCAGCGACTGGTCTCTCTTGTCATATCCAGGTATGTGAGACAAAGAACCCATTCTTTCTTCGAAAGAGTATTCTGTTTCCTACAGCTTCCCTCTGTTTCCTTTTACCTTTCTCCTGCCCCACAATCATGCTCACCTTTCTTCTGCCTCTGAATAATTCCTCTAGCTAGATTGCTGTTATTCTCACACCCCCAGAATCTCTATGCACTCCTCGTTGTTGATTTTAGTTCCCTAGTTTTTCCTCTGTCTATGGAATCATTGCTAATTACTCCTTCCTTTTGCCTCTCCCTCTGCCCAAGCCCCCGAGGAACCATCAGTCCCATTGTTTTCTCTTCAAGTTTGTTTCCCATTGAGGTATTGTACATATACATTGAGGAAGTGTAAACTTCAGGCCTCTGCTCCAGCCTTGCCTCAATGCAAGAACACTTTTTTTCCTAACAACTTGGCATTCTACGATGCTCACCCTCCTGGAATGAACACTGAAGACAAAACAGGGGCACAGAAAACATGCTGAAGAAAGATGATGGTGCTTGGTTATCAAAAGACATAGCATCTGGGATATTCTAGGCTTGGTATTAAATAACTGACCATCTGGCAGAGAAGTAACAATCCTACATGGAGGAAGCACACCAACCTGTGTGATCATGAGATGTCAATAGGTTCAGGTAACAGGAACCAGAAAACCCAAAACAAACAAATGAACAAAATATATCACTGATAATGAGGGAGATCAGAGCAGAGACCCCAAATCCACCTGTAGACAAGGGCACATCCCCTCATAAAAGGGTCACAAGGATGGGATGACTCAACCAGGGCATATAATAGCACCCATGAAACACACTATTCCTCTAGTGTCTTAAGGATTCCTAATGTCCCACCATCATGACCCCAGTCCTGCTTCTCACTGTGACTTAGACCAGAGCATGTACACAGGTATAGATCAGAACTCACAACGCGTGGAATCCAGGTCAGACAAACGCCTCAGCAACAGAAGTGGTCGTAGTGGTACCAGGAGGGGAAGGGGCAGAGGAGGAGAGGAACAGGGAACTGACAGCAGTGGTCAACACATAATCCCTCCATCCTCCACCAAGGGGACAAACAAAAGAAGCTGTGGAGAAAGGAAGATACTGGTTCGTATTAGATATGAAGTTATAATTTATCAAAGAGTCATGAAGGTGGGAGGTGGAGGGAGGGATAAAAGAGGAACTAATACCAAGGGCTCAAATAGAAAGTAAATGCCTGATATAATCGATGTGTGGATTATAACAGCCTCTAATAAAATACTCTCTAAGAGAGAAAAAAAAAGCACTCTGGCTTTATTTCTTCCAAAGCAGATCTGTTGGTTCTTTTGGTAGTCCATGGTACTTCCAATATTCTTCAGCAGTGCCATAATGCAAACACATCAATTCTCAGGTCTTCCTTACCCAGTAGTCAACTTTTGCATGCATATGAGGAAATTGAAAATATCATGGTTTGTGTAAGGTACACCTTAATTCTTAAAGCAACAGGCTTGCTTTTCAACACTATACAGAACTCTAGCATAGCAAGTCTACCCAATGCAATGTGCCATCTGATTTTTTGAGTGCTGCTTCCATGGACATTGATTGTGGATCCAAGCAGGACAGAATCCTTGAGAATTTCAATCTTTCCTCTATCATAGTGCTACCTATTGGTCTAGTTGTTTTCTTTACATTGAGTTGCAATTCCTACTGAAGGCCGAACTCCTTGATCTTCTTCAGGGAATGCTTCAAGTCCTCCTCACTTTCAGCAAGCAGGCTTGTGTCATGTGCACACTGAGGGTTGTTTATAAGCCTTCCTCCAATCCTGATGCCTCACTCTTTTTCAGATAATTCAATAGCTCCACATGATTTGCTCAGCATACAGATTGACTGCATATGGTAAGAGAATGCAACCCTGACCCACATTTTTACTGATTTTAAATCATATGGTCTTCATTATTCTGTTCCCACAACTGCCATTTGGTACAGGAAAAGGTTCCTTATTAGCACAATTAAGGGTCCTGCATGCCTATTTTCATAGTTTTACCTATCTTTTGATGGAAGTTGCAGAGACACGTGTACAGAGTTATATGAAGAAATTCCATTCCATCACACTACCATCCATTGCATCACACCACCACCAAGAAAAAAGAGCAAGGAGCTGAGCACAGTCTTTGTAGCCAGAAACTCTTGCATACTAAACCTCCATGAACCAAGAGATAGCTGTGACGCCAGAGAAGTATCACAGGAGTGGCAAGAAATCAGAAGCAGCAGAACCAACAGTCAGCACATGAAATAGAATGCTGGACAACTGGACCCCAAAAGCTAGTAAAGCTAAATCTTTAGGCAGAGTTCCTTGTGGAGTTGGGTGCTAGTAGGCACTTAATCAAGTGACCTAAGTTTGTTTACCCATCAAGAATCTAGTGCTAGACTCCTTTGAGGTGAGTTTGATGGTGGAGTGGGTGCCCTTTGGATATTTATTGGCAGCATTAAAAGAGTTTTGTAGCATTGCTTAAGTAGGGCAGAGGGCAAGCAACTGCATTTGAGTTCCAGGACCAGAGAGAGGTGGCCATGGTTGAAAAGAGGTTCCAACCATGAATGAGAAAAATTTGCTTCCTTGACATTCCTGATCTGAAATTTTTACCTCTTTAGTTCTTAATAAACCATGTAATTATGATATTGTGAATATGGAATTGTGAAATTGTGAATATGGCCTGTGAGTTTTATATGGCCATTTGCAATGAATTATGGAATTCATCAGAGAAATATGAAATGCTTTGTGATGGGCAGCTGTGTTAGAATTGGTAAAGAAGGTAGGAGAGTGGAAGTGTTAGGATAGGTTGCTCCTAACAGATTATCATGGGTCTGATAAGCGCAATTGTATAGCAACAATAAGTAAAGATTATAGTGAAGTCATAGAAAGTAAGAGAGATAGTGGAGAGACTGAAATAATGGAGTCAGGCACATTTCATGGTAGCATGCTCACCTCATCCCTGCTTGGTGGTCCACATGAGACTGTGAAAGGTGAGAATTCAGGATATATAGAGGGCATGATTACAGGTAACCACACATGTAACAGGAATGGGAATATACAAGTAACCACACATGTAACAGGAATGGGAATATACAATAAGCATAAGCTTGACAAGAAGGGGATGAGCTAGAGTTGTATACATAAGAGGAAGGGGAGGGACTAGGGGTATACATGTGACAAGAAGGGCAGGCCCTAGGTTCACAATGGCAGCCTCACCTTGGTTACTCTTGAGTAGGCTTGACTCCCTGGGCTCTCCCTCAAGGAAGCAATCTACTACTATCCTCAGCAGAAGGGAGTGGGCTCTACTTAGTGTGGGACAGGCTATAAGGTCTGATTGCTCTAGATGTTAGATAACCTTTAGGGAGAATGACCTGACCAACTTTTGTTGACCTCCAAGTGTATAGTCATTTATCATGCGCAGCAAGCAGCTAAGTTTGGCATATATTTGGAGGAAACAACTTGGGAAAAATCTTTCTGTTTCCCACATGAAAGCATATCTGTCTCATCAGAATATGCCTTGGGATAGAATTGAGTATGATGCTCTTCCTCCTTGTGGTGAAAGAAGAGAAGTCAGACACTGAATCTTTGTCATTCTTAGGACTTCAAAATACCATTGGTGCCTTAACCCAACCACAAGCTTTCACACTTGCTGTCTTCATGTTGACTCTGACCCAGTGACTCTACAGAGTAAGATAGACCCTTCCCTGTGAGTTTCTGAGATTTCCACTCTCTATGGGAGCAGGAAGCCTCGTCTTTCTCCAGAGCAAAGACAGATGGTTTTGAACTAACCACGGCACGATCAGGACACGTTTCCCAACCAAAGTCATTTTAATTTAATTAGTGGAGGTGGGTGGGACCCAAATATTGGGATTATATCTCTCCAAGTGATTCTCATGTAAAACACAAAACAAAAAACTCTGCCACCTGGTTCTCAGCTACATTGAGAAACACTGGTATAGCACAACCTCAGACATGTGCAACCGTGACCCCAGGAGTTTGTTGAAATACAGATTCTGATTCCATTTTCCTGATGAAAGATCTAAGAGTCAGGGTTTCTAGCCAGCCCCCATGAAGTACTTTGCTGTTGGCCAAGAGACACACTGGAGTAAGAAGGGTGTATTAGACTTCGTGTGAGCTTACACATTGGACAAACTCAAGTCGGAGCATCAATTTTCTGATTGTCCTTCTGCATCTTGAAGAAATGCACTGGGTTTTGGTCGCATAGTCCAAAAAGCAGGGATCAGGATTAATGTGAGAAGTAAATATGATATGAAGGCTTTTAGCAAAGAGCCTAGCAATTAGTAGCTCAATACATGCAACTTCCACTTAAATCTCTTCACCATGTTCCCAAGCTCTCTCAACCTTTGAACGTCAAAGATAAAATGGTTGTGTGGTATGAGTTTGCTATGGAAACACTCTTCCTTTGGAGAAAAGAGATGTAGGGAATCAGTAATTTCAGTGGCTTCATGGCCATCAATGCTAGTGTTGGGGGTAAAATAAAATGCCTCAAGTTAAGTTTTAAAAAGAAAGTTTTGCTTTGGGGAATAAGAGCCATTCAAAGACAAGCTCCTTGTCTTTGGATATACTATATTTGACATGCCACTCAGACAGCCCTTTCCTGCTCTCCCTTATAAGCCAGAATCATGCATTCTTTGCTCCTAATTGAAGCCATATTTTAAAAGGTAGTGAGAGGCAGATATTTTGAGAGATGTTGAATATGTACATTACTAGGGAGTCTTGTCATGAGGATATAACCAGTCAAGCTGGAAAATATGTTGGGGACCAGAAGTTTAATGCCAGGTTTAGTTGCACACTGTTGCTGCCAATGGTGAGGAACTGAATGATTTGGTAAAAGCTGGCTAATTATAGCATTTTGATAAGGTTACTTTGCCTGATGTGGGTTGGACCAGATGAAGGCAAACAGAAGGAAAATAAAGAAAGAAGACAATGCCATTCATTTAGCAACATTGACTGATTGCATGATGTGTGGGGAGCATTGTTTAATGGTGGGGGTGGGGAGAGATGGCTCGTAAACAAATGCAATGAAGGGAACATTGTACAAAGCGTGTAACCAGGTGGTTCATTAAAATCCTGACAAGTAGAAACATTCACAGTACAATCAGGACAAATAACAAGAGAATTATATCCCTTCCTTGAGGTCAAAAATATCTTCCTTTGGGAAGCTGGAGATCAAGTGTGACAGGAGCTCTCTGAAGATGGCCAGGGGAGGTGGCTCTCGGGTCCTAGTCATGGTAACCTTATGTATAACTGAATGAAGAGTTTTCCAGTCTTTTAAAGTGGATTTGCTTGCTCTTGGGGCACTCCACCATGTATTGAATCTTCTTCAAAAATACCCTAGTTCAAAATGAAGTGACCCTATTTTCTCCTTCCAGGATCATAGATACATTGGAGTTGTAGCCATTTTATCACTCTATCTCATTGAATTATTTCCTTGTTTCCCCGGATCAATCTTGATACAATTTTCTAGCAGTTGGTTTTTCCTGATTATACACCCAAAGTCAGAGAACTAACATCTCAGTATCGACCCTCCTAGTGAGCCTATAACTTTTATTGAAAAGAGAGGGAATGATAGACTTAGAGACACTTCAAAAGGAGTTGTTGACAAGGAGTGAGAAAATCACTCTGTGCTCACTTCAGCTGTGGGTGCTAACTCTCAAATCCTGAGCATGGGGACTGCTGGGAGAAGAGGGAGGCCACCTCTCCTGGCCTTGCCTCTTATGGTACATCAGGTCTTTGCTAAGGGGTTTCTGTTAATCTGGGTAGACTAGATAAACAAATTCATAGACTTGCATATGGACATAGGGAAAAGATTTACATACAAGAGGAATGAAACAGTGAGAAAGCATCCCAACCCAGTCCAGCCTGAAGTCATAAGTTTGATATTATCCCACATGTCCGATACCAGTCTATAAAGTCTCCTTCTGACTTATGAAGCACGTGCAAGGATACCAAGACAATCACAAGTGAGTGGGTACAGAGTCTTGTGTGTCTAAGGGCTGTAGAAGCATCTCAGCACTTGCAGGGGTCTCCCTGTGCCCTCCTGAGCATCTTAGCACTGGCAGGAGTCTCCCTGTGGCTTCTCTGGCTCCATCAGGGCAAGCCCATGTGGTCTCTTCTCTGACTCATCCATTTTCCAGGAATCAGGATTGATCAGCATGCTGTCATCTAATCTTGTCAGTAATTTGTTGTCTTTGAGACTAAGTCAAGTCTCTCTTCTCCAATTGGCAAATACCGCGAGACTTCCCAGAAATCTCCGGAGAAAGCCAAGCCCACACAGAGGCCTCATTGGCTCTCTCCAGAGTGACAAGCTAGGCTCCACCCCTACACTCCCAATCAGGAAATTGTCATAAAGTGTCATGCCCGCCCCAGGGCTGCTCTGGAAATGGTTGGCAGCCTCAGTCATGTGCCCCTGCCACCTGATGTGGCTCACCACGTGTTTTTATAAGCGGAGGTCCAACAGTTGTTCTGCACAGAGTGCTCTAATCCTTGTCTTCAGCCTCTACTTGAGGTGCAGTGTTCCATTGCTCGTCTCTTTGCTTCCTAATTTGTCATGAAGACAACCCAGGGATAGAGGGGCCACGCTTGAGGAAAGCCTGCTGCTATGGTGCTCAATAGGTGACAGAGATAAAGGTTACTTTTTATAGGGGAAAACAAGGTAGCATATCTATAGCATGAGAGTTGCCTCTCTCCCTTCTGCCTCTTCCTTTCCTGTCCTCTGGACCCCCTTGGGGACCTGTGACACATTCATCTTCTCCAGGGATTTAGTGACTGCAGATTCATGCACACTCTGGCTAGATGGGAGGATTCTTTATTTTTGAATTTGATGTGAAAATCTGCTGCAATGGGATTTCCTTCCAATGCTCCCCCCCCCCCAACAGCTCCCCATCTTCAGAACTTTCTAAAACAGCTACAGCATAAAGCTGTGCTCAGATTATGGTACTTCGATGAGCTTATGATAGATTCCATATTCATCTCTTTCCCTTCCTCTGCATATGCTAAGTACTTTAAAATATGTTCTCCTGGAACGGAATCTCTCTCTCTCTCTCTCTCTCTCTCTCTCTCTCTCTCTCTCTCTCTCTCTCTCTCTCTCTCTCTCTCTCTCTCACACACACACACACACACACACACACAAAGTACTAGCTATGCTGTGAGTTAGACATTGAACTGTTAACTACATGCCAGCCATTCAAACCCATTAAACATTTTTAGGAGGATGAGGCAACTTCTGTGAAGAGTAATAATCTTGGAAACCCTATGAATGGTCAGTATGAGATGATCTCAACTGATCATTGGTTTGGATTGATTAAATGTGATATATATATATATATATATATATATATATATATTCCAACTCATAGCAATCTATTAGGAAAAAGTAGAATTTCCAAGGGTTTCCTTTGGCTTCCAACTCTACACATTTTTATGGAAATAGAAAGCCTCATCTTTCTCCCACAGAGTCCCTGGTGGATTCCAATTATGTAACCCACTATGACCTCTAACTTAAAGATAATTTCTTTTTTATTTTGTCATACTGGCACTTCTCTTTAAAGACACACTATCAGGCCACACTATGAAAGAAAATAGAGCCAGAGAGCTTGGCTCTCCTAACAGGCAAGATACAGTCATTCGTTTGTTCATTTATATATTTAATCACTATTGACGCAACACCTTCCAGCTAGCAGACTCACAGCTAAGTGCCAGAGTCCAGCAAGAAGTGGATGAAGAGCCTTCATTCTTAAGGAGACCAATTATGGTCCCAAAGTTCTCAGACATTATCAAGAATCCCAATCTTCTGGACATGTTGGCCCCACCTCTAGTCACAGGACTCTGACTCAGTTCACCTGCAAGGATCCCCAAGGATTTGCATGTCTCACAAGTCCCCAGGTGGTGGTCACAGTGCAAGGACACATTTTGAGAAGCAGTGGTATGAACACAGGAATAGATAAGTCCATCGTGCAATGCTAGCTCCTCGTGGTTGTTAGTTCCCATGGAATGGATTTGGATTCCAGATGGCTCTATCCATGCAGCCTCAGACTGCTCCCTGGGGTTTTCCAGGCATTCAGGAGCAGATTGTCAAGTGTGCCTTCCAACGCCAGTTTCTGTGGATTCCAATCACTGACCTTTTGACTAACTAGGTGTCCATTGTTAAACCCTTCCCATTACCCAGGGATCCCCAGTTCATGATATAGGCTGTGGTAGAAAAAGAAAGTGGGCGATGGGGTGGGGGAGATAGAGAATGAATGCAGTGCAATAGTTGCTGATGTTTTGGTAGGAATTAAAAAAATGTCTTTAGTTTGACCAATAGCACAAAGAAATGAGAGGGAAAGACCCCAGGTGGAGCAGCTTCAGGTGCAGAGGAGCACCCTGACCTGGCTGCAGTCCTTGCCGACCTCTGTGCTCTTGGGCTGCCACATGAGTCCATCACAGTTTTAAGCCCAATAGATGATTGACACTATCCTGTGTGCTGGTCCTTTGTGTCTGTGTTAGTCCAAGTAGACTAGAGAAACAAATTCATAAACATGCATGTGGATATAAGGGAATGGAACATTGAAGAACCATTCCAACCCAGTCCAGTCCAAAGTCATAAGTCTGATATTAGCCCATATGTCTGATACCAGTCTATGAAGTTTCTTTCTGACTCACAAAGTGCATGCAATGATACCAGGACAGTCACAAACTAGTGGATGCAGTCTTGTGTATCCAGTGGCACTAGAAGCATCTCAGCACTGGTAGGGGTCTTTCTGTGGCTTTTCCGGCTTCAGAGGTCTGGTTACATCAGGGTGAGTGCATGTGGCTTCTCCTTGAGCTCTTACAGTTCCTAGGACTCAAGGTCTATGCTGCCATCTTGTCTTGTTAGTAGAGCATCTCCAAGTGACTGAGTCCATAGGGAAATACCGTGAGATTTCCAAGAATTCTCAGAGAAAGCCATGCCCACACAGAGGTCTCATTGGTTGTCTTCAGATTGACAGGCTAGACTCCACCCCTCCACTCTCAATCATGAAATTGACACCAAAGTACATGACTGCCACAGTGTCAGAACAGTACCATTTTTTATACTTGTACACTGTAAGTTCTAGTATTAGAAGTTACTGTTTAAAGATCCAGGAACTAGTTGAATAACTTCACAGGAAGACACTCATTTAATCTTCCTGATACTCACTTAATGCAGGGACAATCATCACCCCCATTTCAAAGATGAAAGAACTGAGGCTCTGAGAGGGTAAGTAATTTACTCAAGATCATATAGAGAAGATGGGACAGAATCGGAATTTGGGCCTATCTTATAAAGAATACATGGATGGATGGATGGATGCATGGATGGATGGATAGGTGGATGGGTGGATAAATGGAAAGATGGATGGAAAGATGGATGGGTTGTTGGATGGATGGATAGATGGATGTCATATTGAAACAGAACCAAGGAGAGCTATCATTGAACTCCTGTAATTTCAAGAGAACGTTTGCTAAACAATTAGAACTGAAAGGTGGATGTTTGCCTAGCTGCAACAGCAGGAGGAGAATGTGGTGGCAGGGTTCAAATGAGAGAATGGGGAAGACAGCCAAGTCTAAAAGGAATGCATTCAGGTGTGTGGCCAGGAGGCTTGCTGAGGCAGGTATCAGTACCTCCCCCACTCTCCCGCCATAGAACAGGGCATGCCTCTGGAAGCTGGAGGGCAAAAGAAAATGGATTCAGCAAAGCCCTTCCTCTCCAGGGACCCTAATGAGTTGTGTTTTAATCTAATTAATACATCCAGGAAGTTGGGCCAAGAGGAATGTGATAATTTAATTGTTGTGTTCAAACGGTATGAAACAGGCTATTAGTCTGGGGTCATGACTCCCAGGTTCACTTCAGGTTATTACCAAGGAGGGTGTGGAACCCGAGTGGCTGATTGATTTTTTCCCCGCTGTTATCCTCATTAATTTACAAAGATTCATTGTCTTGGTGCTAATTTGCAGTCTGAGATGAAATGTAAAACAGATTCAGACTGATAATAATTGTTTGGAATCTGCTATTCCATCTTGCTCCTCTCCTCTTTTTCACGTTTTTTCACCTTCTAACGATTTTCAGGTAGATGCATTTCCAGTCTGATTATAATTAACTCCCTTTCCACATGACAGAAGTCACCTCTGATGATGAAGCAGAGAGCAGGAAATAGCTATTTGCATTTCATTTCCAGTTCAGCATCAACCTGGCTCTCCTGTTGCTCTTCTCATGACCTGGGAAAAACCATTGGCCTATTCCTCATTGGGATCCCCTCTCTGGAAAGTAGGACTACTAACATACATATCTGAACACTGGTCCTCCTCTCCTTTAATACTGTTTAAATAGATCCCTCCTGCCTTGGGAACTGTGAAGTGGGGTGATTGGATCTCAATCATCCAAAGGAATCACCATGGTAGATTCCCCACCACCACCATCATCCCCAAAGGACCCAGGATGATCATGGAGGTTTATCATAAAGACATTTTTAAAATGGCCAGGAAACATCTATTAAGGAATTTTTGTTTCTTAAATATCTGCTGAAGCAAGGCACCTGCTTATTCTTCCAGAATAGCAACAATTGTCCTCGTGGAATTCCATTGAGAAATCCTACCTCATCTACTCCACAGCACGAATCTTGCCCCATCAGACTTCTTTTTGTTCCCGGAACTCAAAGGACATCTGGAAGGAACATGATTGCAGTCCTCCCGGGTGTGCCCAAACCGCCTTTTCAGTGAGGACAGGATTCTTCAGGGAAGGGTTATGGAGATGGAAATGCCACCTTAGAAGAAGAAGGACCTAGAGGCAGAATATGTTGAGAAGTTATAGCTCCACACTTTTATATTTTTGTTTAATGGGGATTTCTTCTGTGATACTATGACAACACTTGTCGGCTTGATAGCATATTTAAATTAACATTTTATTTTAATGACTCATGTGTGTGTACCTTCCAAACAAAAGCATGAGATTCTGGAGGGCAGGAGAGGAGACTCCATCTTATGTTCTATATGGCAAATTGCTAATCAGTGAATTGGCAGGCTGACAGAATCAGACATATATTATTGAGTGAGTAGATAAAAAGCAGTGTGATCTGCCTGATATGAAAAGTAATATTAAATGTAAAAGTGATATGTAAGCCCAAAGCTCCATAACAGGGCCAGGTACACTGCCTACTCAATGTAACTCATCTGCTGGAGGCTTGACCTTTTCTTTATATCTATATGTCTGTCTTTGGATGAAAGTTCTACTGAAAAGGGTTCCACACCCTGGCAAGAGTCAAGCATCTGCTTCTGAACACTAACACTGGGAACCTGTGGTAGTCTGAGTAGACTAGAGTAGACACACATACAGATATAAAGAAAAGGTTTATATACTAGAGAAACAGGACATTGGGCCCAGTCCAGTTCAAAGTCATAAGTCTGATATTAACCCATATGCCTGAAATCAGTCTATAAAGTCTCCTTCCAACTCACGAAGTCACAGATCAGTGGGTGCAGAAGCAGCTCATCACTGGCAGAGGTCTCCACGTGGCTGCCCCAGCTTCAGAGGTCTGGCACCATCAGGGCAAAGCCGTGTAGTCTTTCCACCAGCTCCTCCAGCTTCTCAGACGCTGCCATCTTGTCTTGTCCACAACTTCATGAGGGAAATATCACGAGATTTCTCAGACATATCAGGAGAAAGCCATGCCCACACAGAGGCCTTATTGGCTACTCAATGGCTAACTCCAGATTAACAGGCTAGACTCCACCCTTACATCTCAATCGTGAAATTAACATAAGCATATGACTGCCACAGAACCCCTGTGGCTTCCAGGGATCTTAGCTGCAAGCCATCGTGAGCAGGGTGGTACACAGAGCAGTCTTTCTTTCCACTGGGTGTGGAGTCCTCATGCTTTTCGGGGTGCACTTGGTGGCAGTGAACAACAACAAGACCACAAAATAGTGATGGAAAAAGACATTGTAAGCAATGTGTGGATATGGAGGTGAATGGAAAGAAACAATACACATGTTTAAATTTTTGTCTAGTTTGAAAATTGAAGTTAAGTGTCTTCTTCAAGTATGAAGAATGGATTTTTAAAAAGGTACATATAATAAGTGCAGGTGTACATTTTTGCATCAAGAAACATTGTTTGGGGAGACTCTTGATCTAATTGCAGTTGGTGAGCTAGACGGAGATTCTCTGTCACCCATTGTGTAGTGTTGTTCCTACCTCTTTTGTGGAAAAAAAAGTAGAAATTAATAAATTGTGCCTATGAAGTGAGGTTCACAAACCTGCTCT
>PVJH01005926.1:0-106802 GCA_004026705.1 Nesogale talazaci | reverse complement strand
CTTCTCGGTGGGTGAAAGAGGAGTTTTCCTTCTCCCATAAGATTTACAGGGTTGGAAACCACAGGAGCAGGTCTACTCAGTCCTACAGGGTTGCTCTGAACTGAAGTCGACTCACGGCAGCAAGTGATGACGAACAAGGGTCAGCAGAGCTTCCAGACGAGTAAGAAAGGCCTGGTTAATTCCAAAAGGCTAATTCCAAAAGCCAACCTCTGAAAACGATGGATCGGTCACTAAGATTACTAAGTTCTGAGCTACAACTAATCATGGGGAAGGCACAGGCCTGAGCATTGTGCAGCTGTGCATGACGCCACCATGGGGCAGGCATCTGGAGGGCAGTGAATAACAATAGGCTTGAAGAGAAATGGGGGTGTGACTGCTAAAGGGTTTGGGATTTGTTATGAGTGAGATGAAAATGTTCTAAAATTTATTGTGTGTACTCAGTAAATACCCAAATAAAACATTGACTTGTACACTTTCAATGGGTGAAACTATAACATGTACATTATAGTTCATGCTTCCGTATTCCTGCTGCTACAAGTCCCTTCTGTTAATTTTGGAAACCCCTGGACCCTGTTGGCCTCAAGGTCTGGGTGGAGGTGGGTGGGGTCACAGACACTAGCTCAGGGTGTGGCCGTCCGCCTTCCTGGGGTTCATGAGCTATGCAGTGTAGGTGGAAGACTGAGTGCTCTTCTTTGAGGTGTGTACCTCGGATGCCCTAGGACTGGGCCCTACAAGGACAGCCTGCTGAGTCCACATAGAATTGATATTTCCATCTATGACAAGGGAGTTTCCAACTATCACCAAAGAGAAGGGTTCTGGGAAAGCCTGATGGGGGCCATTTACGTAGGGAAGCTCCTTGATCAAACTAATGGCAGTGGTGGTACACTTACCTGGATGCTGGCAGCCGGCTCTGGACTCTGTCATCCCAGTTATGGCTAGAAACACAAGCTCTCAGGCTTCCTTCAAATGAGTCTGGGGGTGTAGTGGGTAAACACTGGTGCTCATGGAGAGTGAGCCGCTTAGATCCACTAGCATTCTCCCCATTCTGAGGAGAAAGGCCATTTGCTTCTGCAAAGGTTATGACCTTGGAAATCTTATGGGAGGGCTCTACTCTGTCCTCTGGGGTCGCTCTTATGCCACGTGGTGTGCATGACCCACCAAGTAATAAAGCACTTACCTTCCTCAAAGCCAGAAGCAAACCGAGCTAATTGGTACAGCCATGGAAATGTCACATGCCTCTCATTATGCTCCCTGATTGGGAGACCCTCTAACTTTTGCATCCAGGACAACATGCTGAAATTATGGTGGTCATGGGTCTAAGTGGAAAAAGTAAGAAAACCACATTTAACACAGTTTGGGGTAATTTGAAGTGGTTTCTGGCTAGTCCCAGTTCCATGCAGCCGTCTGAGTGGCTCTGCCAGACTAGAGAAATGGTCGGAGTCAGTCAGCTGGTAAGCCGCATCACTGAGAAACAGAAACTTCCAGCAAAGGCTTCTTGGAAGTCTGTCTGTAATTAACCTTTATGTGTAATATGAGATTTCTCAACTAAATGAGGGAGTTGAGAGGGAGGGGAACAGATTCAATGTTAATAATGAACAGAGACTTGCAACCCTTGGCTCTAATGTGCTTCACGAAGCCTTGATGGCCTCAGAATCAGGGTGTGAGTCCACAGCATGCAGACACTGAGCTGACCCATATATTCTTTATTATTCCTAGATATTTTCACCCCTGACCTTGTAAACAGTTTAAGCCTCGTTGGGCTGGGTGTGAAGGTGGCCACACATTTTCTTGAGCCTGGGGCACTAACGTCACAGTGAGGGCCTGGCTCCTGTCCCTGCCCTCATTTAATCTGTGACCTTACAGACTCGCCTCCAAGCCATAATTGAATTTCTGTTTGATCTGTTTGACCTCAGCTTCCCACAGAGGCAAGTCCCGGGTGGATATACTGCACTCTGGCGTGCCCCCTGTGCCCTTTGTTCTCTGGGCTAGCATTCTGTGGCCCACTCAGGTTGAAGGATGCTTGCACTTGGGAATGCTTTCTGCCACAGGGCCCTGTTTGCCCCCCCAGTGCCTTCTGCTCTCCAAAGGCCTGCATTCTCTCCTCTTTACATGGCCCCGCCCTCTGGGTACTTGTTGATTGTGACTCCTTTTCATCTACAAGTTTATTCTTTTACCCCTACACTCGAGTGCCCGCTTCACGGACTAGTGTGACCATTGCCAACCTGTCGCACTCCATCACTGCAGCTCTTCGGCCAATCCATCTCCCCCTGGGCCTCCCCACACCCCGCACCAGTCGATCCTGTCCAATGCTATGCAGGACACTAATCTGTTGGCTTTTCATCAACTGGTCTTCAGTTTTGGTTTTTTCCTACTCTTAGTCTAGAAGCTCTGCCAAAACCTGCCCACTGTGGGTAACCCTGCTAAGACATGAAATACTGTTGGTGTAGTTTCCAGCATCAGAACACTAGGACAGCCTTCATGTTGCCACATATAGTTCGACAGGTGGAAGATTATTTAGCAAGGACCTACTCACTTGGGGAACATGAGTGTTTACCCTCATGGAACATGAATAGAGATAAGGAAGGTAGTCCTGGAAGACCTGGACCATCATCCATTTTGTCTGCATATGTAACCAACTGTGATTTGTTATGCATTAAGCTGTGCATGGACCCTGGTGCACATGAGGCTGGGGGAAAGACACGAGATGGACTCTGAGGGCAGAGAAGCCAGGAGGTGTAAAACTTGTGGCCCATGGAAAGATCATTCTCTGCATTTCCGGGATGAGGCTACTGAAAACCTTTCGGTAGAGGATGACATGATCAGAGTTGACCTGAGGGAACAGGCTGGAGTGGGTGGGTGGAATTTGGAAGAGCACTGAGAGATTGCAGCAGGTGCCCAGAGAAGAGCACCCAGTACATGGCTGAGATGGACAGACATGGATGGCTTGAGAGGTAAGGGGCTAGAGCTGGCAGGTCATAGGGATGGAGTCCCTGGTGGTGCAAAGCAAAGACAGGATGGTTGAGTCTACTCAGAGATGTGGAAGAACACTTGGGCATTCAATGGCCTGGAGACAACTCTACTCAGGCACAGTTGGAGATGACTCAATGACAACTGTCTTCTTGGTTTGATAGGATGGACGAGGAGAAGGCAGGAGGGAGGTTTCAAGGATTTCAGAGTATGAAAAGCAAGAGAATTTGGCTTGTAGGCAGGATTATTAGTCTGGTGTTTGTTGAATTCAAAGGAGAATCTGGACTTGACAAAGGAGCTACTGTCAATCCCATACCAACTTAGTCCTTGTCTGGGGAGCCTCATATGCGATGGGAACAGTGTTAGATGCCTGGGATACTACAGTGAGCCTCATTCCTGGACAGTCTAATAGGGAGACAGACAATAAACAAGTGAGCAAATAGATAAACCGTTCCCACCTGCGATATGGAGACGAGGACAGTGGCGTGATGGAAAGTGACAGGGGATGCAGGGTGGGCTAGTTGAGTGGGAGTGGAAAGCAAAAACCTCTCTCAAGAGAGACATCTAAACAGAAATCTGAGCAATGACACTGAGTTGCAGACCAAGCCTGAGGAAAAGCACTTTATGTAGAGAGAATGCATGTGTTAAAGATCAGAGGACAAAAAGGATCCCACATGACAGGTGTGGTGTAGTAGGAAGGGAGAGAAAATCTCATTGTGAGATTGGAATGAGGACCAGGGCCAGCTCATGCAGAGGCATACAGCTAAAGGAAGGTATCCTCATTTTATTATAGGTCTATCTTCCTAGTCTGTCTGAGTCTGGAAGTTCTGCTAAAAGCTGCCCAGTGTGTCCCTGATGGTGTTTGAAATACTAGTGATATAGCTTTCAGCCTGATAACAGCAAACGCACTGCCTCATTTTGACAAGCTGGCAGGTGTTGGTGGGATAGTTAGGAGCCCTCACTGTGGAAAGCCACTAAAGAAGGTCTGCAGAAGTAGACTGACTTATCAGTTTCCATGCTTTAAATATTAGCGAGAGTCGAGGAAAACCAAAATGGAACACTAGGGACTGTGCTGGAAGAGGTGTTGGAAAGCAGGAGCCCCACTTCAAGGCTGCTTGATGAGCCAGTGGGTTGGGGGAGGGATGCCCTCATGCAGTGGGATAGAGAGTTAGTGTACACTTCTGACAGATATGGTTTGACAGAGTGAGAAGCTGGTTTTAAGGAAGAAAGAATATGAAAAGCATATATCTAACTAGAAGGTGGAGAGTGATGAGACCATTGCCCGCCATGGTTTCATCATGGAGTGAGTGTAGTCAATTTGGTGACGCGCCCCCCCCCCCCCACCACCCATGGTAGTTACATAATCTGTTGTCAACTGAGATGTTAGAGTGAAGGGGTGGAGTTTAGACTGTCAATCAGGTTGCAACTTGATGACCTCATTGGGAGGCACTAAGAAGATAAATAGCTTGCTGGAGGTAGGAACACTATGCTGGTGGCAGCAAGAGCCGGGGAGAGGAAGAAGCCACATGGAGACCCTGCCTGAGTTGAGATGCTTACACTGCCACTGAATCCACAAGACTCTCCACTTACTGGCCTGTGGTCTTCTTGCTTGTGGAATCATTGCATATGTTTCATGACTCTGAAGAGGAATTTACATATTGGTAAGGGACTTGATCTGGACTGGGCTGGAATGTTTTCTTAATGTGCAATTGCTCTTTGACAACAAGCTCTTTCTTATACACCTAAGAGTGTCTATGAATTTGTTTCTCTAGTCTACCATAACATACCACCCCCTTCTCTGAGAAGCACTGTGCTTCAACCCCATGTGGTTCTTCAGGACTTGTAGAGTCTCTGCCTTCTCAGTGAGCATGTGACCGGTGATGGCCAATTAAGGTTCCCTGTCTCCTAGATACATGTGCGTGTTCCTTGAGAGACTGTCAAGGAAGAAGGAATGTCTCTTTCCCTTGGGAGCTGTGAGTTCTTAAGGCCACCTGTATCAGGAGCTGCCAGAAGTTATCATTACTGTTGGGGACAGAGCCCCTGTGGAAATCAGACAAGAAAGAAAGGTGGAGCTGAGAGACAGAGAAATGCCTTACAGCTTCCTGGGCCCTCCTATCCCTAAAGGCATGCATTGCTGTCAGCTGCTGCTGAGTCGGCACTGCTCATGGGGACAGCACCTACCCTGTCCTGTCCCACGCCATCCTATGACTGGGGGTGGAGTGGATCATGAGATCAATAGAATTTTAAGTGCCTGATTTTCAGAAGTAGATTGCCAGACTTTTCTTCCTAGACTGTGGTAGACTGGAAGCAACGCCCAAACCTCTTCAACCCATATCAGAACGCAGGCCTTCCCAGACAGACAAGAAAGGGTAGTGTGTGCTTGAGGTGATGTGGCTGAGAATGGAGCTTGAGTCTCCTGTGTAGGAGGGAAGAATTGTACCACGGAATCACCCTTCGAAAGGCATAAACCCGCATTCCTGCTTCCTTTGTTTAGTTTGAATCAGGATTCTGTTGCTTGCACCATAAGAATTTAGATGAACAGCTTTGGAAAGGGAACCTTTTCTGGAGCATGTGAAAAGATCCAAGAACCACAGGATGGGATGGGATAACCGGAGTCCAGCTACCCGCCTTGGAACCTGAGGCCCACCAAGCCCCAAGCCCCTCTTGTCTGGAAGAGCCCTCTTTCTCAGGTTTTACTCTCTGAGCTCCTACACATGCATTCACGGAATATGTCTCGACCAAAATGTTAGCCATCAATCAAGAAGCCAAGTTCGTGTTACTCTTCAATAGACAGAGGGTCTGAGTATGGCTCGGGTGGGACATGGCCCTGTAGCCCCTGACACTCATCTCTGCAGCTGAGGCCCAGAGGTGAGTGGTTACTCTGAGGACAGAGGTTTCAGTGCTGTGAAGGCCTGCCTTGGAATGTGGGGAGCCCAGAAGGCCTGGCGACTTTGAGGACTTTCCTCTCCGAGTGTCGTGTCAGGTGACTTGAGCAGTCAGCCCCCGTGCCCCCGCTCCCACCTCTACCCCAAGAGCTGGCTCCGTGGCCAAGATGCAAAGTAGAGAAAGCGAGCAAAGTCCTCCACAAGGTCCCAGGACTCTCATGAACCCTTCGTCTCTTGTGACTGGCCGTTCCCAGGACCATGTGCTGCAGCCTATAAGAGGGATTTGGGGCACAAATTTTGGAGTCAGATCTGAGTTCGACTTCTGAATCTTTCCTTGCCAAGCGATGGCATGTGAGCATACCACTTAAGGCCATTGAGTCACAGTCTCTTCAACTGTGACATGGGCTATCAGCAGCATCCTGGGAAGGTGGTGAGAATTCAGTGGGATGATGCAGCTCCAGCACTGAGGCTGGCCCCTGGGAAACACCCAGTGAGCTGCTGCTCTCCTCTTTCACTAGGCAGTCCCTGGCTAATGATATGCACCCCATTGTTGGGCCACCTCTATAAATGCTTGTCAAAGAAAGTCCAAGCTCCGTGCAGTGCTTTGTAAACACAAACTGCTGCAACCTTGCCGGACCCATCAAAGCAAGATCATTGTCATATTACTGCATCGGCGATGTGTCCATGCATCTGGAAGCGTGTAATGCTTTTTATGCATAGAAAGGTGCACTCTCTCAAAGATGAACATTTGACCATGTGATTTCAGTTAAGAATTTACCTAATTGGTCCAACTTAGGTACAATCTAACTCAAAGACAGGAGGGGGAACAGAAGTTGTCTGTACCCCAGGGATGGCCTGCTCTGCACTCCATGCCCCGCTACCTGCGGCAAGGACCAGGCCGGATGCTTCAGAGCCGGACTGGCTTGTCAATTGGTGTTAGATCCCACCTCATAGTAAATTTCCGAGGGAAATGAAGCATGAGAACTCAATGTTTTCCCACTTAATGGAATTGCGGCTACAATTCCTGCTTCAAGCCAGGGTTCTTGCCTGGTGAAAGAAAGTTGGAGCAAATGCTGTCACCATTCACACGCCTTTGTTTTAGTTTTACTGTGAGAAGCAATCAAAATAAATTAATTGGCTGTGTGATTTCAAGTAACCGAAAGGAAAAATAATTCCTCTCCTCCCTCCTGCCCCCCTCATCTGCCTCACAGTGGACCACCTTCCCATTCTTCCACAGTCAATGTGTGGGGGCTTCTTTGCTCTGCTCTCCTGCACCAAGTTCCCCAGGCTTTAGAGGGATAGCCAGGTATTCAAGTGCATGCATCCCGATTGTCCTCGGTCTCGACAAGGCAGTTAGAAAGCTGAGGACACTGAGCTTACCCACCCTGCTAGGCACTGGACTGTGTGCTTGGTGTGAATCCTCTCAACTAGTTCCCCAAAGAACGAAGGGTTTGTATCAGAAATAGGAACAGAAAGGTATACTCTATTCTGGGAATAAACAGATACATCCTTTCGTAGATAAGGAAACAGGCCATGGGATCTCAGACAGCTGGCAAAGGACCCAAGAAGCTCTGGTGAAGGCCAAAGTTAACAGAAGGGCCAATGAAACAATGCCCAAACTCCTGGTCTGTGGAGAATTTCCTTGGTGGAAGTACAAACAGAGCTTCTGTCTGGGCCCCCAGGGATGTATGGGGAGGAAGACAGATGGGCAGGAACTCAGAAATACTAACTCCCCAACAGACTGTAGCTTCCATGAGTAGTAGTCTCACTCAATATAAAACTTCTAGATTTTCAAAGTGTGTCGGTCAGGCTTTGCAATCTCACACATTTAAAACAACAACTCATTTATCAGGTGTATGCATCTGTGGGGTATCTGATATAGTGCTTCTTTAGGTTGTGGAGTGAATCCCCAGGAATTAATTCATGCTGGAATTAGTGATTGCCAAGAAGATGTGTTAATACTGCTGGAGGGCCTGAGCTCCAGTGGCGTAGTGTTTGTGTGTGGAACTGCGGCCCCCAGGGTGGGCGGTTCAAATCCAGCAACAGCTCTCCAGAAACAAAGCTGGGTTTCCTATTCCCACCAGGGCAGTAATGCCAAAAAAAAAAAAAAAAGACTGATGGAGGAAGCCCAAAAGAACAAGTCAAACTAAGCAAAGGCATTGAAAACTTCTGTTTGTAACACATAAGCTCATATTCTGTGAGCCATATGGAGTCAAATGGCCAAGCCTAACATGAGGAAAGAATAGTCCACTTCCTCTGCCATCCAGTCTGCCACACAAAGGCAGCCGGGGCAAAAGCTTCACCTCTTCTTTCTAAGAAGATGACCTTGGAGACTTACTAAAAGAGCCGGACTCAAGAATGTGAGTGAAAGTTGGAGTAAATGCTTCAGGACTGAAGTAGAAACGGTGAGGCTGTTGTGGGCACTTTCTGCTTCTGTTTGCCCAGCAGTCATTCTGTTGGGAGATGATGATGTTCATTTGCTGAATCACCTCTCCCATCATCAGTCCAACCAAGAGTGAGGTGTCACGCTTCTGCTAGCATCGGGGGTGGACAATTGGCCATCCTAGGGCAGTGGAAGCAATGACATTCCTTTGACCAAGTAATTGACTCTGAGCTGGTCATGTTACCTGAGATGATGGGTAATGACAATGATTTCCAAGACTTCCCAGGACTTCCATCACAGAGTATATGGCTGCACTGCATTTATGGACTGTAAGCCTGGCCATCATCTCGGCTAGTCTTATGTGAAACCAACAACGAGGGAAATAGATCCCTGAGAGGAAGAACATGTGAGAACATTGTCTCAGTATCTGACTTCAGACATGCCTGAAAGTCCTTAACTAGATAGTAAATCCTTTTGCGAGAAGCGTGGAAGGAGCTCTGGTGGCATAGAACTCCTTGAGTGCAAGGTCAATGGTTCCAATCCACTGGCTGCTTGTCGGGAGAGAGCAATGAGGAAGTCTGTTTTCCTTAAGGTTTACAGTCTTGGATACCGTTTGGGTCAATTCTATTCTCTCCCCTTGGGTCTTTCTGCATCGTGGGCCAAGAGTTTGACTTAGTTCAGCTGAGTTTTTGGTTGGATGGGTGTCGACTAGAGGAACAAATCTAGTGACATATATGTTAAGGAAGAGCTTTATATCAAGAAGTAGTTACAAATCAAGAAAACTTCCCTGTCTGGTCCAAATCAAGCCCATACATCTAATACTAGTCCGTAAGTCACTCTTTAGACTCATGTAGCCACATGCAATGATGCAAAACTGGGACAGGTTTATTTTGCCAACGAGGCCAAGAGAAACATGTGGGATCAATCAGGTCTCAGTTTGATTGAAGGGAAAGAAATAAATAGCTCTGCAAGGCCCACCCCTGTCTCTCTTACTCTCCTGTGATTGGATTGCTGCTATAGCTAATTCTCTGCCTCAACCTGTGTGCTACACAGCATGTGAGTTAAGTCAACCCATGGATCATGTTGCTAGAGCTTAAGATCCCATGGAGACTTGCTTTGCCATGCTGCTAGTGTGTGCATCACTGAGCTTGAGGCTGGTGGATCCTGTCATTTTGCATTGCTGGAGTTTGATATCTCATCTGGAACTGCTTCACTAAGCTTCTTGATATGTCGCTGATCCACCCTGCTGTTTGCTGCCTGCAGGTAGATTCAGCTGCCTGCTTTCTTGACCTTGGACCAGACAGCCCAGGTCAGCTGCAAATCAGCAAATCAGCAATTAAAGTTCTTCATACTGTAGAAATCCTATCTATCTATCTATCTATCTATCTATCTATCTATCTATCTATCTATCTATCATCTATCTATCTACTATCTATCTATCTATCATCATCATCATCACCATCATCATTAGTGTATGGTTTTGTTTCTTTAGAGAACAGCACAACACAGGAAGATCACAGGCCAGTGGGTGCAGAGTCATGTGGATCCAAGGTCCACATGATCCAAGATTCAAGGTGGAAACATGGCAGGGCTCAGCTCTCGGGTGGCCAGAAAGCAGGTAGGTGGTGTGGGAGAAAGGATCGAGGCACCCTTCTCCTTCCCAGGGTTCTCCTTATGAGAAGGCCACACTCCCAAGGAGGCACCATCAGGTTGTGACCCGATTGATAGGTCTGACTCCACCCCTATCCAGGAATGCCTAATTGAAATAAAATCATCTGCTAACCAAAATGGGATTAATTCTGTTTGAATTGGATACGTGTATCTCATAGCCTAAAGAAACCCTTGCTATTGTTGTTGTTCCTTTGAGTTGTTGTTCCTTTGAGTTCCTTTGAGTCACATCACAACAAAACCCTGCCTTCCTTGCCTCTAAGGAGCACTCTGGCCACACTTCTTTCAAGACAGATCAGTTTGTCCTTCTAGCAATCCATGATGCTTTCACTATTCTTCGCCAACATCACAACTCAAATGCATCTATCCTTCTTTGGTCTTCCCTATGAACTGTCCAACTTTCACACGTGTACAAAGCAATCAAAAATCCCATGGGTCAGGCGCACCTTAGTTTTCACAGTAGCACCTTTGCTTTTCAATCCCCTGATGAAGTCTTGTGCACCTGATTTACCCAAATGCACTTGTCGTTTGATTTCTTGACCGCTACTTCCATGAGCATTGATTGTGGAGCCACGCTAGACAAAATCCTTGAAAGCATCAACCTTGGTTCAGTTGTGAAGCTTTTGGTCTTCACATTAAATTGTAATCCATATGGAAGGTTGCAATCCTTGATCTTCATCAGCAAGTGCTTCCAGTCCACCTCACTTTCAGTAAGTAAGGTTTTATTATTTGCATAAAGCAGGTTGTTAATAAGCCTTCCTCCAATCCTGATGCCACATTCTTCATCATAGAGTCTAGCGTCTCTGGTGATTTGCTCAGCAGAGTATGGTGGGAGGATTCAGCCCCGAAATACACCTTTCTTGATTGTAAGATATGCAACATTCCCTTGTTCTGTTTGTACAACTGCTTCTTGAACCAGGTATGAGTGTCTCATGAACACAATGATGTGTTCTGGAATTCTCATTCTTCTCAGTATTATCCATAATATGTTTGATGTACAGGGTTGAATGCCATGACACAGTCAATGAAACACATGTAAACACCTTTTTTTTTATTCTCTGCTGTCCGTCAAGATGCATCTGACATCAGCAATAATGTCCCTTGTTCCACGTCCTTTTCTGAATTCATCCTGAACCTCTGGCAGCTTCTTGTCAATACACTGCTTACAATCATTGTTGGATGGGCTTCAGCAAAATTTTACTTGCAAGTCATATTGTTCTATAATTTGAACATTTTGGTGCATTTCCTTTCTTTGGAATGGGTACAAAAATGAATCTCATCCAGTCAGTTGTCCAGTCAGGTAGCTAGCTTCCCAATGTCCTGGCATAGACAACTGAGTGCTTCTCATTCTTCATCAGCTCCTTGACACATTGCAATTAGTATTCCATCAATACCTGGCTACTGATTTGGGGTAATGTTTTCAGTCCAGTTTGAACTTCTTCTTCCAGCACCAATGGTTTGCTCATGTACTGCCTCCTGAAATGGTGACGTATCCACTAGTGATTTAGAGATAGTGATTTTGTGTATGCTTTCCATCTTTTTTTTGATGCTTCCTGCATCAGTCAATATTTTGCCCAAAGAATCTTTCAGTATTACAGCTTGAGGCTTGAATTCTCACGAGTTCTTTCAGTTTGAGGTATGCTGATTCTGTTCTTCCTTATTAGCTTTCTAACTCTAGGCCTTTGCACATTACATAAGGTTTTATTTGGTCTTCTCTACCTGCCCTTTGAAATTCTCTGTTCAACTCTTTGACTTCATCAGTTCTTCCATTTGCTTTAACTGCTCCTGATTTAAAAGCTCCTTGCTAATTCATAAATAGCATTAAAGACATTAGAGAGAAATACCTAATGTCAGACCTGGGTTCAAATCCTGGCCTTGCCACTTGGCTCTGTGAGTCCTCATTGCACTGTAGACTTCTCATGTGTAAAATGAGAATAGTAATACAGTACTTCCCTTGGGGGTGCTGTGAGAGGAACTGTAAAGCAGGCAGTCTGGGCTCAGCAAATTAGAGTGCCTCACTAAGTAGTTGATGGTTATTATAAGCAGAGGATGCAGAAGCAGGCTTCTTGTTATCCCTGGCAAGTGTCCACGCACAATTTGTTAGCCTACAGATCCCACAAGTCAAACAAAACCCCTTCCTGTTGCCTGTGGGACATTGGGGTTGGTACTGCTCTGATTCTGGCAGACTGAATCTTCTCTATCAGGACTTTCCTTTTGCCCAATCTCCCAGCAGACTCTAGTCTTAGAGGGTCTGAATCTTGGCACTACAGATGTCTTGGTCCCACAGACCAGGGAAAGATGGGCAAACACCTCTGTTCGCAGAACCAAAGACCCTTGGAAATAAGTAGACTGAACAGCTCCAAAGACCTTGGAGGCAAGACAGGCTCTGAGGGCATGGTATCAGGAAGCGACACAAACAGGATCCATTCTCTGGCCTCTGCCTCCTCATCTCTCCACTTCCTCAACTGTGGCATGGACTTGCTTGTCCTAAGTGGGAGCCTTGGGAACCAATTTTGCATTTTAATACAGTTATGTATTTATTTCCAGGCACTCTGGAGTGCATTGGTTAGAGCACTTGACTGCTAACCAATGGGTGGGCAGTTCAAATCCATCAGTGTTTGTGGGACAGAAATGTTCCGGTCTGCCTCCTTAAAGATTATGTATGACCTGGGAAATCTTGTGGGCAGTTCTACACTGTCAACAGAAGTTACAGTCAACTCCAGAGCAGTGATTTTGGTTTAATGAATCATGATTTGAATCTGAATAATTGGACACCAAGACTAGTGTTCTTTCCAGGACATCACAGATGGCTTTCTGGTAAATGAAGTGCTTTAGATGTTCAATGAAAAAATGTCACACTAGTGGTGTTGTGCCTCAAGCCACTGACCACTGGTCAAGCTACTGACCACCAAGTAAGCAGTTGGACGTCACCAACTTCTCCTCGGGAGAAAGAGGAGGAAGAGGAGTCCCTTAAAGAGTTTGGAGTCTGGTATGAAGTAGTGACTAGACAACGTAATATGTTTCATAAAATGTTTGATGTTTGATTTAAAGAGCAACTTTCAGTAGAGAAAGAAAGGATCATATGGAATCTTTTTAAGAAGGGAAGAAAGTGTGAGGGCTTACTTTATTTTTTAAGTTAAAAAAGGGAGTGCAAATGTGGAAAAGAAGTTATAGGTGTGATGATGAGTGGTGAACTGACTTAAGGGACTAGGGCTCCTTATAAGGAGCCCTTGTGGGGCAGGTAGGTGGGGGCCCAAGGCTAACTCTAATAGCATTGGACTAATAGGTGGGGCTGTTGGATCCCACCTGTAAACTCATCAGGAGAAAGACCCTACAAACTACTTTTATAAAGATTTACAGATTTGGATTCCCTAAGGAGTGGTTCTCTTTTGTTCTATAGGGTCACGATGACTCTAAATCCACTTGATGCCTATGAGTTTGGTTTGGAGAATTTTATTTATTTGGGACCCATTTGTCTTGACTCATCACTTATCTTTCAGTTTGTGGCAGTAAGATGGCTCATGCATTGCTGTAATGGTGGACTCATTGTCACTGGTATTTCAAATGCCAGTCAGGTCACCCGAAGTTAACAGATTTTAGTAGAGCTTCTAGGCTAAGAACAAATCCAGAAGGAATGGATTCCTTGTCAAAGGAATTAGCTGCTGAAGACTTTATAAGGAGTAGGAGAACATTGTCAGATACTAGATACCTTTAGAATAGCATTGAAACATTGTTGAATACAGTTCCAGAAGATTATCCCCTCAGGTGGCTCATCATCCAACACACAGCTGAGGAAGAGCTGTCTTCTTAAAGTCAAGTTGGTCAGATGACATGGATGGAATGAAACTTTCTGAGACTTTCATCCAATGATGAGGCATGACTCAATAAGAGAACAACTACAAAAATCTATTCATAATTGGAACTTGGCCTGTGCAAACTATGAGTTTCAGAATATTGGAAGTCATCAAAAATAAGATGGAAAATATTAAAAATCAATATTCTAGACATCAGTGTACCATATGATTGGTACTGACTATTTTGAATTAAACAATCATATGATTTACTATGCCAGAGTAGAAAATTCAAGAGGAATCATGTAGCATTAATGATCAAAAAGGACATTTGAACAGCTCTTGAAGTACAATGCTACCTGTGGTAGAATAATAGCTATAAACATATAGGAAATTCAGTTAATACAACTATTATCAAATTTATACATCAACCACTAAAGGTAGTGAAGATTCTAACAGCAGCCTTCAAACATGCAATCAAGGTGCACTGATAATTATGGACCATTAGCATGCTAAAATGGGAAACAAAGTGGGAAAACCTTGTTGGAAAATATGACCTTGGTAATAGAAATGAAGTTGGAGGTTGCATGATAGAATTTTATACGACCAATGACTTCATCATGAATAGCCATTTTCAACAACATAAAGGGTGACTAGACAGGAGGACTTCTTCAGATGGAATACACAGAAATCAAATTGACTACATCTGTGAAACAATGGAGAAGCTCAAGTCAGCAGCCAGAGAGGTCAGGGGCTGAGTGTGGAACAGATCATCAATTGCTCATGTGCAACTTCAAATTGAATTTGAAGAAAATTACAAGTCCATAAGAGCCCAAACACAACATGGAGACTATCCCACCTGAATCTCCAAAATATATTTGACTCACTGAACGCTAATGACAGAAGCTGTGTGAACTGCAAGATGGTATCAAGAACCTCACAAATGAAGAAAGCAAAAGATCATTTAAATTAGAAAGAAAGAATAGTCCAAAGGGGATGTGCGAAGAGACTCTTTTGATCATGGAATAGCTAAAGCAGATGGAAGAAATGATGAGATTAAATTGCTGGACACAATAATTCAAAGGGTGACTCAAGAAGACAACATAGACTCTTGTGTTAGCCCAGGTTGACTAGAGAAACAAATCCTGAGACACTCAGCTTTGTGTAAGAGAGAGCTTTATATCAAAAAGCAATTGTTTTTTTTTTGGGGGGGGGGCCATCACTGCTCTCTGGTGGTGGGAGTAGGAGGCCCAGCCTCGCTGCTGGAATTGAACCTCCATCCCAGTGGGCCGCAGTCCCGCGCACAACCACTACGCCACCAGGGCTCAGCCCCAAAAAGCAATTGTTTATGAAGAAAATATCCCATCGAGCTAGTCAGGGTGCAGTGTAGCAATGATGAAACATGCAACTTTCCTCTAGTTCCTAAATACTTTCCCTCTCCCCACCTCCATGATCCTAATTCTATCTTACAAATCTCGCTAGACCAGAGGATGTTCACTGGTATAGATAGGAACTGGAAACAGGGATTCCAGGACAGATGATGTCTTCAGGACCAGTGCTGAGTGGGGCGATATCAGGAAGGTGGAGGGAGGGTGGGGTAGAAAGTGGGAACCAATTACAAGGATCTACATATAACCTCCTCCCTGGGGGATGGACAGTGGAGAAGTGGGAGGAGACGTAGGACAGTGTACAGTATGATAAAATAGTCTATAAATTATCAAGGGTTCTTGAGGGAGGGAGGGAGTGGAGAGGGAAGGGGAAAAATGAGGAGTTGATACCAAGGGCTTAAGTAGAAAGCAAATGATTTGAGAATGATGATGGCAAAATAAATGTATAAATGTGCTTGACACAATGGATGGATGGATGGATTATGATAAGAGTTGTATGAGCCGCCAATAAAATGATTTTTTTTAAAGAAAATATCCAGGGCTGAGCCCCGGTGACATAGTTGTTGAGTGTGGGACTGAAGCCAATTGGCTTGGCGGTTCAAATCCAGCAGCAGCAAGGCTGGGCCTCCCACTCCCATGAGAGGGCAGTGATGCCCCCCTTCCCCCCCAAAAAGAGAAAGAAAATATCCTAGCCCAGTCCCAAGCCAGCCCATAATTCTGATATTAGCCCATATGTCCAATACTAGTTCATAAAGTCCTATTAAGACTCACACAGCACATGCAATAATGTTGAATGCAGGAAGATCACAGGCTGGTGGGTGGAAAGTCTTGTGGATCCAATGAAAATGGCTCTGGCTGTGATCAGCATGGCTTCATGTGCCTTGTGAACAGGAATGTGAAGCAGAGAGGAGAGAGAGTGGCTGCATCTTCTGATGGTAGAATTCTCATGATTAAGCCACACCTACAAGGAGACAGCTTCAGACTGTGATGTGATTGACAGGCTAAACTCCATCCCTCATTCTTTTCTTACATTGACATGAAATTGTGTAACTACCACAAGCATTAAATTGAAATGTGCAAAGGCCCGGCACTAGGAAAAAAAAAAAAAGGAAGAGCACACTCAGCATATCTTGAACTAAAAGAACTCACAAATGCAAGCTTTGAGTTGCAATATTCAAAGATTGTATGGCCCAAATATCGATAATGCAAGAAGCACCAAAAGAAGATGGAAAGAATAGAGTCACTTACAAACAACAACAACAAATTTAGTCACTCATCAACCATTTCAAATGGTAGCATATAAACAAGAACTGATGGTACTGAAGGAAGAAGTCCTAGCTGCACTGAAGGCATTAATGAAAAACAAGCCTCCAGGAATTGACAGAATAGCAATTGAAATGTTTCAACAAGCCAATGAAGCCCTAGAAGTACTCACTCATTTATATGGAAGATAGTTACCTGGCCAGCTGAAGAGATCTATGTTTGTTGCCATTCCAAAGAAAGGTGACCCAAGATAATATGAAAATTACTGCAAAGTATGATCAATATCACATGATAGTTTAGTTTATTTTGCCAACCTGGCCAATAGGAACATGTGGGCTTAATCAAGTCTCAGTTTGATTGGAAGACAAAGAGAAAAATAAATCAGTTGGGCCCACCCCTCAATCTCTTGTTTCCTGGTGATTGGAGCAATGTGGAAGCTACTTTTGCTACTTCTCTGCCTCAACTTGTGAGCTACACTGCCTGTGGGCTAAGTCAATTCATGAATTGTGTTGCTAGAGCTTGAGCTTCCTTCAAGACTTGCTTTACTACCTGCTGGTGTGTACATCACTTGTACTGGAGGCTGGTGGATCCTGTTGTCTTGCATTGCTTGAGTTTGAGATCCCATCTGGGTCTGCTTCACTAAGCTTCTGAGCCTGATGACTGTTGATAACCCACACTGTTGCTTGTTCCCTATGGACAGCTGTCTGATTCTTTGACCTCGGACCTGGCAGCCATCTTGAGTTGAAGAACTTCCAGTGTATTAACTGTCCCATAGAAGTGAGTTGAAGTGTGTGGCCGTTATATTCCTTTGTGCTCTATCTATCTATCTATCTATCTATCTATCTATCTATCTATCTATCATCTATCTATCTATCATCTATCTATCTATCTATCTATCTATCTATCTATCTATCTATCTATCTAATCATAAGTGTCTTGGTTTTGTGTCTCTAGAGAACCCTGCCTAACACATATCACATGCAAGTAAACTTTTGCTAAAGATCATTTAACAATAATGGCAGCAGTATATCAACAGAGAGCTGCTAGAAAAGCAAACTAGATTCAGAAGAGGACATGGAACAAAGGATGCCACTGCTAACATCAGTTGAATCTTGGCAGCAAGTAGAGGATACCAGAAAGATGTTCATATGTGTCTGATTGACTGTGCAAAGCATTCAACTGTATGGTTCATAACCAATTATAGATAGGATTGAGAAAAATGAGAATTCCCAAAACACTTTAATGTGTGTATGTTGAACCTGTACGTGGTTCAAAAGGCAGTCCTTTGAACAGAACATGGGGATATTGTATAGTTCAAAATCAGAAAAAGATGTGTGTCAGGGTTATAACTATTAGCAGACTTATTCAATCTGTATGCTGAGAAAATATGAAGAAACTGGACTACCTGAAAGAGTGAGGCATTGGGATTGGAGGATGGTGTGTATATGACCTGTGATATGCAGATGAGACGACCTTATTTGCTGAAAGTGAGGAGGACTTGAAGCACTTCCTGATAAAGATCAAGGACTGCAGCCTTCCACAGAGACAGCAACTCAACGTAAAGAAAGCCAAAATTTCACAACTTGACCAATACACAACATCATGAAAACTGAAGTCATTATGGCTTTTGTCTTGCTTGGATATACAATCAATGCTCATTGAAGCAGCAATCTAGAAGTCAAATGTGCATTGTAATGAGTGAATCTGCTGCATAAGATCTCTTTAAAGCATGTCACTTTGAGGACTGAGGTGGGTCGTGGGATTTTCAATCACCTCATATTCATGTGAAAGTTAGACATTGACTAAGGAAGGCTAGAAAAGAATCAAAGCATTTGAATTGTGGTGCTGGCAAAGAATATTGAAAGTACCACAGGCTCCCAGAACAACACACAGACCTATCTTAGAAGAAGTCCACCATAATGCTTTCTAGAGTCAAGGATAGTGAGACTCATTTCACATACTTTGGACATGTTAGCAGGCAAGACCAGTCCCTGGAGAAGGCCATCATACTTAGTAACATGGAGGGGCAGCCAAAAAGAGGAAGATTGTCAAAGAGATGGATTGACACAGTGGTTCAACAATTGTGATCTTGGTGCAGGACTGTTTGCAATGTCGTCTTTTGTTGTACTATGAGTTGGAACCAAGTGCAGGCACCTAATGACATTCTGGCACTGTTGTCCTTCAACCCCTTCTGCTCAAGACTGTCAGTCAGCCTCTTCGTGGTGGGGAACTTATGCCTGCTGCATTTCCAGAGCCTTCAAAGTTGACCAATATGTAGCCAGTGCTTTAACAATTTTTTAGAATAAATAAAAGTGTGGAATAGCTGAATGGCAAGCAAGGGTGGTTCTTCTGAGCAATAGTGAAGAAAAGTTTTCTCTATAAATAATTTTAAGTTAAAAATTCCCACAATTTTAAGAAATTTACTAAGGGAATAACAGCGTGTGGGGTGTGTTTGTGTGTGGATATAGGGCCAGCAGTGTAGGTGGGCATAAGGGTCTGCAGTTTGCAAACATCAAGTAACTCAGCTCTGATAGCCATTCCAGCTGAAAATTTTGTAATTTTTTAAAAATTCTCCTGTAGTGTGTTCTTTGTTGGTCTGAAGTAGGAGGGGAGATTTGTCTTACCATAGTTTCCTGGTCATGTGACAAATGACCATAATATAGGAATGTACTCTCCAGTGGTTCTGGAGGTCCGACAGCTGATGTGAAGGTGTCTGGAGAGTTGCACTTCCTTTGAAGGTCCTACAGGGGCCTCCTTCCTTGCCCATTCCAGCCAAGTTATTCCTCAGCTTGTGACTTCATCAGCTGACTCTCTGCCTCCCTTGTCACATGACCTTCTCTGAGCTTGTATCTTCTCTCTCTTAAAAGCACACTCACAGTGGAGGGAGGGAGGGAGGGGGAGAAAGGAGGAACTGCTCACAAGGCTTTACATATAACCCCCTCCCTGAGGGCTGGGCACCAGAAAAGTGGGTGAAGGGAGACATCAGACAGTGTAGGATATGACAAATTAATAATAATTTATAAATTATCAAGGGTTCATGAGGGAGGAGGCAGTGGGGAGAGAAGGGGAAAAATGAGGAGCTGATAGCAAGGGCTCAAATAGAAAGCAAATGTTTTGAGAATGTTGATGGCAACAAATGTACAAATGTGCTTGACATAATGGATGGATGTATGGATTATGATAAGAGTTGTATAAGCCCCCAATTAAAACATTTAAAAAATAATTAAATAAATTTCAAAAATTAAAAAAAAGAAAAGCACACTCACCATTGGATGTAAGACCCAGCCGGGTAACCCAGGATAACCTCAATTAGAGACTTTAACTTAATTACATGTGTAAATACCGCTTTCCCAAGTAAAACCAGGTTCACTAGTCCCAGAAAACATGGGCATATCCTTTTTTGGAGGCCACCATTCTATCTACCATACCTGGGAATCATTTTCTGTTCAGCAACACCCTTAGCCCTGCTACACTGCCCTCTTCAAAGCACCCCTACTCTGCTCCAAAACCCCTTGGGGATGGAAATCTGGGGAGCATTGGGTGGGACCTGGGTGAGGAGCAGCAGAAGTCTTCATGCATTGACCTCTTATTTTCTGTCCAGTTATTTCTGAAGAAGACAAAAAAGAGGGTGAGTGAGGGTAGAAGGGTTGGGTTCGTGATGAATTCCTTGAAGGCAGCAGTTGATTGGCCACCTCCATGGAGTCACCTAGACCTCCTCAAATTCCATCCCTATTGCACTTGGGAAAGATGAGGATGGTCTGTGGGAGGAATGCACTGGGAAGGACCTGTGGACCTGGATGCCTACATGCTTGTCCCCCAGTCTGCGCCACGGTCCACTCGAATGCCTACATGTTTGTGCCAAGAAGGCTCAAATCATATACGCAGTATATTTACTGTGTGCCAAACAGCAGACTAGACACTGACATACCCAGCAATGAGTACCCAGCCAGTCCCTTCTCCTGTAGTGTTAGACTTTTAGGGCAGAAGGGAGATCAAAAGCACACAAACTAAGACATCGAACAAGTACAAGCCACCATCAATGCTATAAAGGAAATAGGCTGGTCGGGAATGGAGAATGGTCACAAGAGGCCCTCTTAGTACTCAAGTAGTACTTGAGCGAAGGGTGGGGAAAGCATGCCAGCCAGAGGGAACAGTATGTGCAATGGCCCTAATGTTAGGGAGGGCTCCCCATTTAGCGAAGTGGGAAGGTGTCCAGGGATCTGGGACACAGCTAGTATGAGCAAGTATATGAGCAGTTGGCACTTATCAAATCCTGCCAGCCCATAAGGGCTGCAGGAAGGAACTTGGATTTTATTCTAAAGACTTTCGACAGGTGGTGTCATGTCATGACCTCTTTTACGGGATCCATTTGGGGGCCCGGCAGGAGCCTACACACTTTCTCTTGTAAAGCCTCCGGTAGTAAATGCTATGCACTTTGTGGGCCACACACACTGAGGGTTGTGGTGACTCAACTTTGCTGTGTTAGCAGCACGCGATCTAAAGGGAAGGTGTTAATCCATGGGCATGGGCATGCTCACACTCCCAAGAAACCCTCGGGTTATGCATGGGGCTGCTAATCACAAGGCCAGCAGTGTGAACAGGCCAGCCGCTCCTGGGGAGAAAGATGGGGCTTTCTACTCTCAGGAAGAGTTAAAGCCTCAGAAACTACAGGGGCCGGTGTACTGGGGCTGGCCCGGCCTCCAGGAGTCAGGACTGACTCTGTGGGAGTGAGGTGAGTATTCCACTAGAGCTTCACGTGTGAAATAACTAAATAAGGAGATAAAATGAACTCGGTGGCTGGATTGGCCTGCCTGGGAGCAGGCCCAGGATGGTGCACACCGTTAACATGTTCAGCGGCTAACCAAAAGGTTGGAGCTTCTAATCTACCCACGTGCCTCAGGAGAAAGGCCTGGTGATCAGCCATCGGAAATCCTCTGGATCCCAGTTCTACTCGGACACACTTAAGGTCACCCTGAGTCAGCATTCATTCAGTGGCACTGGTGGTGGTCATGGTGGGACAAACGTGGAAAGAACAAGAGTCCCATGAGCATGTGATTTAACTGCTGTGAACCGTGTGCCTCGATTTTCTCACCTGTAGAATGGGCATAAGAGTACATCTAGTCTAGGAACGTGACTTCTGGGAGGTGAAGTGTGCAGGCGGAGCCCCTGGTCGAGGTGAGCGCACTCTGTGTGGAGGCTCTGGCAGCAGTAGTGGCTGCTCTAATTATTACTACATTGAACCAGGATTATCACACTTGTAAAGACAGGCTTTAAAACACGGAGGCAATATGGAGGCAATTAGTATAACTAACTAAGTGCTGGTCCTTGGAGTGCGTTAGTGGCTGATTAAAATGTTTGTGTATGGAATTGAATGAATGCTGCAGAGACAGCAATTAGACTCTCCTCTGTCCTCAGTCAAGCAATGTTCTGAGGGAAATCTTTCTCACAGGCTCTCTTTCTGCCAACCCTTTTGTGCCGTGGGCCTTGAGTCCCCACCTGCCATGGTCAGCCTAAATGACCCGCCCATCCTCCCTCATCCCTGTTTGAGGGCAATCTTTTCAGCTGCCCCTGGGCAGCCCCTCTGGGCTGCATCTGAAAGCAAATTCCGCCTTGTTTACACTTTCCTCTTTCCAGCCCCCACCCCCACTCGGGAGAATTTCTTTCTGATGGTTTGTTAGGAAGGAAACTAGGCAGGAAGGAAAGGGACTGCTTTTCTTGATAGCGGGCCTGGGAGAAGGGGGTGCACAGAGCAAGGGTTTGAGGAGCTATCAGTGTCACTCAGGCCACCCCTGTGCTGTGCGGGCAAGCTGGGAAGCAGGGCATTTACCTGAGGCTTTTTGTCCCCACCCTGCCAGTGGGTCACCTGCAGGCATGTGCCTCCTGAGAGCAGGAGCTGGAGACAGGAGAGACACCTGGGCCTGCGGCACTGCTGGCTGGAGCTGAGGGGAAGCCCCAAGGGTGAGAAGAGAAACTGAAGGCTGACAATGGGCTCCCTTGTGCTTGGGCCTGCTCACCCAGAGCAACCCAGAATTCTCTGCTTTTGCTTTTTTAAAAATATGTCATAAATCATGACTCATGGAAACCTTATAGGACAGAGTGGAGCTGTTCCCACTTTATGGGGGCAGACAGCCCCATCTTTCTCTGGCCAGTGTGGTTTGCAGCTGAGCACTTTCACTCGCTTAACACCAGGGCTTTTGCGGATGGACAGGACTGGGTGAACGCTGAGCATCCGGGCGCTGCTAGAGAGCAGACAGGTGGATGGATGGGTGGGTGGATGGGTGGGTGGGTGGATAGTAACAAGTAGATCTATAAATGACAAATAATATATTGAGAAGCCCAAGCCAAACCACCAAGTTAGTGGATTCTGACTCAGATCCAACAGACAGAGTGGAAACCGCCCCACAGAGGTGTACTCTGCAAGGACCAGGACGGAGACTCACATCCTTGCCCTGCTAGTGGGGAGGGGCTAGTGAGCTGGAATGATGACCATTCTGTTCATAGGTGTGTGATTAAAGACCACACCCCAGGGCTCCTCTAGACAGACAGGTGGTAGAGGACAGCTAGCTCAATGATGATAGACGGGATGATAGATGGATCGATAGATAGAGCAGGTCTTTTCTATGCAAACAAATGAGAGTCATTGATGTTGTGATGAACAAAGATACATGGAAACCTTCTCTTTGCCAGGCATATGCCAGGCACGGTTCACACAGGGATGAGTGGAAAAGACCCAGACCCGTGCCCTCGGTCTAGTGTGAAATCTGATACCCTGGATGAGCAGGGACTCTTCTTAATCACCTGGTTATTTCCTAGGGTGAGTCACACAGCAGCCCACAAGGAACTTGTCACCACAAGGAACCTGTCACCATTGAGAACAAAGCGGAGGCAAGGGCCTGAGGGACTGGTACTCACATAGGTGCATTTTGAGAGGCTGACAGGCTACTATGAAGTTTGGGACTCAGATCCACCCAGGTGCTCATCCCCAACTTTGCGGCTTCTGAGCTATGGTGCTGGGTATGAGTCTCTTCCTGCCCTGGCCACCTCTGTGGCCCTTTCTTGGTGACGCGTGTTCTTGCTGAGCATTAGGCATTGCTGTAGGCGCTGAGTGCGCAGCAGCAAGGGTGGTACCCAAGCTCCAATCTTTGCAACTTACATTCTAGTTGAGAGGAAGACAGAACAAATACCTGGATCCACAGAAGACCAGTTGGTGATCAGTGAAATGGAGAAAAACAAAGCAGGGTCAGAAGTAAGGGAATTGTCTGGGTGGGCTGGGAAATTTTACTTAGAACACATACCTGAAGGAAGTGAAGAGATATGCTGTGCAGTTATCTGGGGAAAACAAATTTTTGGCCAAGGGAATAGCAAGTGCAAAGGGCCTGTGGCAGGAAGGAAGGGTTTTGAGCTGAGATTATCCTGGATTATTTGGCTGTGCCTGATGTCAGCACAGGAGTCCTTCTAAGAAGGAAAAGAGGCCTAGGGCTGCGAGGGGGCGGGAGAGAAATGAGGCTAGTAGCTCCTGTCAAGGTCTTTAGCTCTGAAGCGCTAGGTAGGGTTGCTATGAGTTGGGACAGATTTGATGGCAGGAGGTTTGGTATAGGCACTAGAGGGTCACCTGGCAACAGAAACAAAAAGTTAGAGCGATTTAAGAAAGAGGCCAGGAGCCAAGGAACACAAGCAGCCTTTGGAAGTTGGAAACCGGTGATCTCCTTAAGCTTTGAGAAAGAAATCCCCTCAGACACCTTGATTGTAGACACCACAGCTGCAGCCCTGCAGGAGGGTAAGGGTGTGCTGTTTGTCACCATAGCTGTGGGAAACTAGGACAAGGAGGGATTTCTTCTTCTTTTAGAACACTAACCGGGAACAAGGAGGAGCTCTGCCTGCAGACCCATAGAAGTAGGGTATGGAGCCCAGCAGCCCTGTGGAGGCCGGCAGAACACTTCTCAGGGAGCCCATGGGAGCCAGGGGTGGAGCCTACACTCTGCCCATCCTGCTCCATTCCAGGCCCAGGTCCCAGGCACCTCCTCTGCTAGCTTACCAGCTCCAGCTAACATGGGGCACATATCTGAAGAAACTCCACTTCCAGCCCTATCCAGGGGTCCCCATCTGGCCCACCCCTTCCCTTGGCCCAGGCCATGGGCCTCTGACTCCTCCCTGCCTTCCCAGCATCGATGGACTGTGGTGCCCCTTCTGGCTCCACTGCACTCCTTAGCTCAGTGCTTACATCCGCCCTGGTATGTAAATGCTTCTTTCAAATACTTCCTATATATGGAGCCCGCATAAAGGAGTGTGTGTGTGAGCCAGACAGGGCTGCTGTGAGGAAATGACCAGGTTAGGACTGGTGACTTCTTCTGACTGGGGTCCCCTGGAGCTGAACAGGTAGCAGCAAAATTGCTACCCATTATCACAGAGTCAATTCCAATGCATAGTGATGTGGTCAGACGGGGTAGAACTACCCAGAGGGTTTCCAGGCCTATAATCTTTCTAGATGCAGGCAGTCCCATCAGTCTCCTGCCAAATGACTGACTGGTGGTGGTTTAGAACTGCAGACCCTTCACTTAGTAACAGCTTAACTGTTTGGTCACCAGGGCTCCTTAGCTAGTGTGCCAAGTGCCAACCCATAGATTCTGACTCCTGGTCATCCAGTGGGTGTCCTAGCAGGGCTGTGCTCAATGGAGTTTTCAATGGCTCATTTTGCTGAAGCAGATCACCACCCCTTTCTTCTGAGGCACCTGAGGGTGATATTGAACCCCTAACCTTTCAGTTAGTTGCCACGTGCATTCAGCATTTGTACCATCCTGGAAGTTTGGGCAACAAGCCCGTAGGATTACTTTTGGTCTTCCAAAAGCAGGACACTTTGGAGGACACAGGGCACACTCTTTGCTCCCTGAGCCTTATGTTTTCAGCAGTTATCGACTATTTTATCAAGTTCTCACTGACACCGTGCAATGGGTGCTATGATTTGACAGATGGGAAAACTGAGGCCCTGCGGGGCCAAGTCACTGGCTCAGGGTGACCGTTCTAGCAGACAGCTAAGTGGGAGTCCTGGAACCGTGGGCTGCCTGCCTTAGAGTCTGAGCTCTTTTCCTCCTGGTGTGCTGTCCTCTGAGGACAGAGACTGGGCCTTCACTTGGTTTCTGGTGCGACAGCATCAGAACCTGATAAAGGCTTGCTGCACAAAGAGCTAAACAAGGAAGGAATGAGTCCAGAAGCTCTTCCTTGGCTGCGACTCTGAGAGCCTCATGGCCTGGGTTGTTGTCATCTGTAGCTCTGGGAGGCTGCGGGGCACAAGGGGAGCTCCCTCCCGAAGCAGCCGTTTGTGAAGCAGCCTGGGAGTCGGAGGGTTTTTTCTGGACTGGCTCACATCATCTGAGTTGGAATTCATTTGAGATCTCCCACCAGCACCACTTGGGTCTTAGGCCTCTAGGGGAAATTCCAGTCTCACCTCCGTGCCTCTCGGCTGCAGTGCAGAGTATGACTTCTCTTAGATTGAGCCCTGGGGCCTTGAGTCTTCCTGGAAGAGGCCCGTTGCCCCACCAGGACTAACCATGACACCTGGGCCCTCGGCTCTTTCTGGGGGAACCCCAGAGAATTTCTTCTCCCTGTCCTGGGGGGGCGGGGGTGGGGGTGGGGGTGGCAGGCCTCAGAGAGTTCTAGACTCCTCTCAGCGTAGTGCAGGCCCCCTCCCCCCCAACCCGAGCTCATTGTGGGGCGCTGCCAGGCCGCGCTGCACGCAGCTGCCTGCTTTCATTCGGGGGCTGAGTTGGTGGCTCCCAGAGCACATTCCCATTAAGGATCTTGACTGATCCTAAGAGCGATCCGGAGGGATGAGTACTTATTGTGTGCACAGTGCGAGTTCTTGGTGGCTTGCGAGGCAGGCAGTGGGCTGAGATCATGACCTGACTATGTTTCCTCCTTGTGAGGATTGACAGAGCTGGGCCGAGTTGGTGCTGTCGGGGAGGGGCCATTCAAGGCTCGTAAATTCCCGTCTGTGCTGGAGCTGGCTCAGTGAGGCGGCGGCTGAGGAGGCTCTGAACAGAATGCGTTAGCATATCTGCTCACTGGATGAGGAGGAGGGAGATCAGAGGTGGGTGGAGTGACTTGTTCAAGGGCGCCAACCCAGCCCCTGAAGAATTGCTGCCCGGCGCAATCAGAGAGTGAGAGAAGGCGGGCACACCATTTTCTTAGCGTCTGCCCCTGTAAAGAATTACAGACACAGAAACCCAGTTCTACCCTGCCCTGTGCGGTTGCAGTTGCGCGGTTGCCATCACTCGATGGCGGTGAGCTTGGTCTGCGTGAGTGCTTGAGCATGCCCTGGGCCCTCATGGGCGGGGAGCCCCTGCTCCTCGGCTGTAAGATGATGGCGGGAATGGAGCTGTAGCTAGCATACCTGTTTCTCTTTCCTAAGGTCTCTGCAGCCCAGTGTTACCGAGGCCTGGAGTTTCAAGGACAGTGTCTGGCTCCAGTTCAGGCCCCATAAACATCAGTCAGTCAGCACCGCGAGATCCATCCCCATCCAGCTGCCCTCCCTCCCTCCCCCAACCAAACACCCATAATCGGAGTCCTGTTATTGAGTTATTGACTCAACATTTTTATAGGTTCCTCGGGCTCCCTCCCCCGCCCCTCCCCAACAAAGGTGCTATGAGACTGCAGCCAAAAGCACGACGAAGAAACTGTGTGCCACGACCAAATGGCTGGGCGGGCAAGACGGAGCCCCAGGCAGCGCCCATGCTTGCTCTCCTTCTGTGGCTTCTGCAGACCCTTCCCCGTTCCTGTCTCCGCAGAAGCCGCTGTCCCTTCCACGGGGAGGAGGTACAGCTACCAGGCAGGGCACTCTGCTGACTCTGAGACAGGGAGAGTCTTCATTGACAGACTGGCCCGGCGGCAGTCAGCTGGGAGAGCCAGTCCGCCTGTCATTGTCTCACAGCCAGACTCTGTTATCGAGCCGGCCCACACAGGGAGGCATGAGCCTCATTCAAGGCCAGCGAGGCGCTCACTGCCTGGTCAATCTCCTCTGTCAGCTAGTTAGCACACCCAGGCAGGCAGGCAGCTAGCCGTTAGTTATGCAGCTAGTCAGCTTCAACCATCACCATTCTCACGGAGCAACTCTGTGACTGTCAGCTGGTCACGCAAGTGTCCAGCCAAGTACAGCCACTCAGTCCATTAGTCATTGTCTCACAGTCAGACACTCTTATACAGTTGGACTCGACCCCTCACAATGTGAGTGAGAATTGTGCTCGGCAGGTCTCCTGCCACCTGGTCAACCTCAATGTGTCAGTCAGTCAATCTGTCAAGACAGCACCAGCTAGCCCAGCTCAAACAGTCAGCTAGTCACCTAGTAGCCATCACACACTCAGCCAGCTAAACCAAATGGGTCAGCCAACTGTCACACAGTCCGACTCAATTACATTGCCACAGCCACTCAGACACAATTGTGCCTCCCATTTCAGTTGGTCTGCTTATCTACCAGTCACATCTCCATCAATCCAGCCCGTTGGACAGTTTCTGTCCACTGATGGTCAGCACAGTTAGTCACAGGCAGATCGCTGGTCAGGAGCCTGGTCAGTCACTCCCCAGGCAAACAATCTGAGTCACTCACAATCTCAGGTCACAATCAGGCATTTGATCACCCAGGCGGTCTAAAGCAGAGAGCGAATCACCCAGTCAGGCAAGGTCAATTAGTCATCCTGTCAATCTAATCAGTCAGCCAGATAACCCCACTGAAATAGTCACAATAGTATGCTGCAGTTAGCCACATGGTCATCCATTTCATCTTAATTAGTTAGACATCTACTAGGCATTCTGACTACTCAGCTAGTCACAGGCTTTATTACTGACTCAGTGTGAATCTGTCAGTCAGCCAGTCAACCATCGACCACCATCTATTGTAATCAACCAAGTAGCCAGTCCGTCAGGTAATCAGTGACTCGGTCTCCTGGTAACCATCCACCTAGCCAGTCAGTCTCCATCATCTAGCCCTAGAGCAGTCATCCTGGTAAGTCATAGTCTTAGGCCTGGTTAATCTAAATCAAGTGAAGTTCAATCATCATCAGTTACTCCTCTAACCTTGTCAACACTAAGGTGCAGACCAATAACTTATAGGACCAAATGAGCTCATCAGTGAATCACTGATGGAAGCCTTGAGTCACTCTGGATACATACCTTAACCCCTTCAGTAACAGCCAGACTCCAGGGTCTTCCACCAACCTCCTGTTTCTGATGTACTGGGAAGAATGGGGGAAGGGAAAGTTAGCTGAAAGCTGAGTTCAGTGGGACCCACTTGTCAGTCAGAGGCCATCAAAGCCTGCATACCATGATCATAGGTCAGGAGACCCTTGGCCCAGTTCCTTGGCCCCATCAAAGGCTGTTCCACAGAGGGTTTCTTGAGAACAGGAACTCCCATTACCCTTCCCAATCAAAGAAGTTAGGGGACAATGAGCAGTGAGACTACCCAGAATTCCTGCATTTCCTTCTTTCCCACCCCCATTTTCCCTTCCTCCTGGTCTAACTCCTTCATTCCCTCTTTCAGTACTACTTCCCACCTGATGTGCCATCACCTAGGTCTCACCTTCCCCATTCACTCCAATTCTGAGCTCAACATCCTAGAGCACTGCCTTCCTCCTCTACACCCCCACCCCCACCCCCCTTGTGTCTTTGCTTGGCTCCTCATCCAAGAACATCCTGTTCCATATAGCCTGAAAGATAGCACCCAGGCTGCCTGCAGCCCCACGGCCCTCCCTCTTGCTGTCTGCCATCCCTTGTCTGGCTGGAAACCACCCCCCTCTTGGCACGAGCATCCTTCTCCTCCTCAGTTGTGTGTTTTTCCTACTCCAACTCCTACTCCTTCAAGCAACTAGGGTGGAGAAGGAAGACAGGGGAAGCCTAGATGGGGGATGAGGGGCTGTTTGCTCACTTAATTCCTGTGCCCAGGACCTGGGGCTTTTCCTGGAGCCAAGCAGGGCTTCCCAGGGCATTCTTGTTACCTGGCAAATGCTGGCTGGAGTCCAGTTCAGAGAGTGGACCAGGATCTCAAGCCTGAAGGGAGAACTGTTCCTTTCTGAGACCGGGCTGCTTTCTGCTGGAATGGGGTATATATACTCTTGGTGAGAGACAGCTGCTTCTTGCACCTGGGCTCAATAAGCTGCTAATTAGTTGTGTGGCAACACTGGGCACATTCAGGAGGGTTGGTAGCAGTCTTTAACCTGCCCCACTGCCTGCCTCTAGCCCCCACCTTCTATTTATTTATTTAAATGCTTTTCTGTGGGCTAGGTGAGGCCCTACAGGGCAAAGTGACTTTCCATGAAGTAATTCGGACACATTTTGTCTGGTGACATTGATCACACCTCCGCATTGTGATAGCACTCGTTTTTCTTCCTCCCTGTGTCTCCTAGATCCACTCCTCCTGTTTTCCAATCTTTTCCTTCTAGCAGAGATTTATCCCTGGGGAAGGGCTATTCTTTTGTCTGGTTGGCTATTCTAAGGAGTAGGTGTGAGTGCTTCCACAGAGGGGAGGGTCATCTCACAGACCTGTTTCCTGTTTGGCTGAAAGTGGAATCACGGAGCTGAGTTCAGTTCCAGACTTGTATTGGGATTTCTTTTAACCTGTACCAGCCCTGTAAGTCTGATATCTTTTTCTTCTCTCTCTCTCTCTCTCTCTCTCTCTCTCTCTCGGGTGAAGGTTTACAGAGCAGATCAGTTTTCCATTCAAGAATTCATGCACACTGTGTTTTATCTCATTGATTGCAATCACACCCTATAACATCACTCTTTTTGTTTCCTCCCTGTGGTTCCTGCTTCCATTCCTTCGCTTTTTCTCACGCTTCTGGGTCAATGCTGTCTTTAAAAAAATCTTAAGTGACTGATTATTCTAAAGTGTACATACCCACTAAGTGTTACCTGTTCTCTGCATAGACCTATTGCTTGGCTAAAAATTAAGCCATAGGTGTGAGCTTGTGTCTTGACCTGGAGCATGATTATGGGCCTTAGTCTTAGAGATTCTATCAACGTCCCTGTTGTGTGATTTTGATGTCTGTTCCACAGGTTTATCCCAGTCTAGTCTGGACCTTCTGAGGGGATGCTGTTCAGAGTGGTTGGTCAGGGCAGCTGGTTACTGTCTACTTCTGGTCTCAGGGCTGAGTAGGCAGCCTCCTTTAAAAGAGGAGATGGTAAAAGACCTCACTCTGTCAGGGTTGAGTGAAAGTCAAGTAAAGAACACATAAACCCTTAAAGCAATGTCTGGTAGCTTCTATGACTGTAGACCTGGAGCTAATTTTTTTCCAACCAGGCAAAATGGCAGTCCAAGCAAGAGATACCTCTGGGAACCTCTTTGTTCACCCTTCTTCCCAGCTAGGTTGCACACACCTTATTGCTTTATTTCAGCTTCTGGACAGTGATGACTTCCTCTGTGCCGAGCCACCAGCTAGGCATGCTGTCAATGTCACCGTCCTCCATCCTTGCAGGAGTCACATAAAGTACTTACCATTCTCATCTTACAGAGGAGGAAATTGAGAGCCCAATAGCTGCCATGTGCTCAAAGCCACTGCTGCTGAGTGGCAGAGCCAGAACCAGCCAATTGCTAAGGTCCATGCAGTGACACCTGAGGGTAACTTAAAAAGCATTGCTACAAAGTCATGAAAAACTTGCTAGCAAAAATATCAAAGTGAGACATTAGTGTATCTTGACATAGCCTCCATTTAGGACTGCACACTTTTGAGGGTAGTATTCCCATTTCCTTACCACTTCCCTAAAGAATATTGATCCCTTTGATTAACACCATGTCAAAAATGTTAGTTTGAAAATCCTGAAGGGACTCAAATCATGTTCCTTCTCACTGTTCTTTGAGTTCAGGAATAAAATTAAGTCTGAAGGGAAAAGATAAGGGCTGGCAGGTGGAAGGGCTAAGGTTTCCCACTGAATTCTCTTAGGACAGCCCTGCTGCTTTCAAAGAATGAGCAGCTGCAGTGTGACACAAAACAAAACAACCCTTAGAGAAACTTCCCAGGCTTTTTTCTCATCAATGTATTTTTCAATTTTATTAAAATATCTTCCTAATAAGTCCCTGTAATCCTCTTGTGTGCTTTGAGAAAATCGAACAAGATTAGCCTTTTGGAATCTCAAGAAAGCATTGCTATAACCTTTTGAGCTGACCTCTATACATTGAGCTGAACTGGCTCAGCCAATTCCCTTAGAAGTTATGGTTTTGAATGGACATTAAAAAAAAATTAGGCTCTGGGAAAGATGGCGACCGAATAGCACATTATGCTGGGACTCCATGGAGAATAGTGCAGAGAGCCACTGAGAGAGATATCCTACACTTCCAGATTACAGGCTTTTCAGCATAAAGATAATTAGACACAAATTTATTAAAATTAGAGAGCACCAATGTCTGGCAGTTAGAATCCCCCTGGTCATCTCCCCAAGGCATTCACTCACTGAGCACAGATTCCTGGGTTCTTAGCTGAGGGGAGGGAGCAGTCAAGGAGCAGCAGAGCATCCGGAACATAATTCAAAGGGACCAGCCCAGAGCAGATAAAAATATACATAGCTTTGGCTCTCTGACAGGCCACAAGAGTCCCTCTAGCTAACCCACATCCCTGGTTCCCTAATAGTGGGGCTCCCCTCTTCCTGAGTTATAGCTTGACACAGCCCATTCCCACCCACCCCCATACTAAGAACTTAAGAAACAAGGCCACTCTGAGACTTTATTTTTTTATTTTTTAAACTGCTCTGGAATGCAGTCATCACACACCTGGTTCATTAATAAATATTAGCATAACCAAAAGGGAGAAACTGCAGCAGGTTTACAAACTCCTGAGCAAAGCTTATAGCCCAAACCAACATCTACTAACAGCTCTCCTACATCTTACTCTACTATTATTTTTCTTGGTATTATCCTTAAAACTTTCATCTATTGCCCCTGTCCATTAAATTTCCTTTCTTTAACCTAAACATCTAAAGTTTTACTTCATAGCACTGTTAACCTCTTTTAATCTCACTTTTCTTCTTTGGAAAACTTTTCTTTTACTCTCATCCTCATAAAACAAAAACTGACACCATTCTTACATCCTTTTTTTGGGGGGAGGGGCATCACTCCCCTGATGGGAGTAGGAGGCCCAGCCTTGCTCTTGGAGAGCTGCTGCTGAATTTGAACCACCAACCCTGTGGGCTACAGTCCTGCACACAACCACTATGCCACCGGGGCTCAGCCATTCTTATATTCTTAAAATATTTTTTCCTTATCAAATACTCCCTACATCACTGCAAAGCAGGCATTTTTGTGGACTAATCTGCCTTTCTTTAACCTACCACAAAACACTACTAAACTACCATTTTTTAACTTACTGCTCCTTTTCTTCTCCCTCCCTTAACCATTCCTCCCTAACTTTCTAGTCACTTCCCTAATACCTAACCTTACACACGTTCCCAGATACTTAGTACAAACTGTCTATCACCTCTCTACCTCTCTTGAGCACCAGAATTAACCACACCCATTTACACCACCTAGCCAAATCCCTTAGTCATGTTTCCAAGATGTCAGGAAAACAATAGAAGATTTTGGTGCATACACACAAAGGAATAGATCACATGCTAGGTCAGAAATCATGCCTCCACAAATACAAAAAATATTGAAATCCTGCAAACAATCTGCTCAGAGCACAAAGCTAGAAAAATAAAAATCAGCAACAATAACAACAACAAAAAAAACAGAAACATAAGGTAAAAGACATGGAGATTGAACAACATAATACTAAAAGATGACTGGTTAATATAGCAAATAAAGGAGGAAATTTTAAAATTCCTTAAGACAACCAAGAAAAATAACACAGAATATCAAAATTTGGTACATAGTGAAAGCAGTAATCAGATGTCACTTTATAGTCATCCACATATACATGGAAAAAAGGATAAATCTAAAACCAACACCCTAGCACAACTGGAATAAAGACAACAGCACAACCTTTCCAATAAGGGATGGAAAGAATCAAAGCAGAAATAAACAATATGGAGGGGGGAAAATGGAAAAAATAAACAAGTTGACAAAATAGACTGACCGCTGACAAACTTAACAAAGGGGAAAAAATAGATGAAAATACCCAGAAAGAGCTGAGTCCTGATAGCCCAGTGGTTGTGTGTGGGCTGCGGCCCACAGGGTTGGCAGTTCAAATCCAGCAGCAGCTCTCCAGGAGCAAGGCTGGGCTTCCTACTCCCACCAGGGCAGTGATGCGGAAAAAACAAAACAAAAATCAAACCCTGAAAGATAGATGAAAATGGTGATATTACACAGACCCAAATGAATTATAGCATGCTACTATGAAAAACTGTATCTGACAACCTAAAACAAATGGACAGATAGCTAAAAACACATAACCCACTCAAATTAATGCAGACAAATATTATAAAACTCAAAGACCCATAACAAAAGAAGAAATAGAGCTGGTCATAAGAAAACTACCAACTAAGTAAAGCCCAGGACCAGGTGGTGTCATAGGCGAATTCTACCAAATAATCAAAGAAGATCTGACCAATACTACACAAACTCTTCCAAAACAGAAAAAAACAACAAACCCCCAAAGATTCTCTAGAGCCAGCATAATACTGATACCCAAATCAGGCAAAGACCTCCACAAAGATAGAACATTATAGACCAAGATCCGACATCTCACAGAAACTCACAAAACTTTGAAGAAATGTGTCATGTGGAGGTGGGTGCTGTCGAGTTCCAAATTTGAACGTCAGTCCAAATGCTGAGTCCACAGTCAGAAGCCAAAAGCATCCAAGTCCTTTTTTTTTCTACCAAAGTTTAGTCAGGAAAGAAAAGTGTGACTTCCCAAGTGATGTGATGAACTGTACAGAGGTACCAGTCTGTGTACTCCATCCAAGGAAAGCATGGTGTCTGTGTTAGGTCTGATTGTCTCAGAGAAACAAATCCAGTAACACTAAAACAAGAATAAGAAAGAACTTTATGTCAGGAAGCCCAGCCCAGTCCAACTCAAGTCCCTAAGTTCAATGTCAGACCATAAGTCCCTCTTCAGACTCACATAACCACATGCTGCTGATACAAAAATTGTGAAACAGGAAGCAGAAAGATTACAGGCTGATGAGTGCAGAATAGCTTGGAACCAAGGTAAGTGGGAACATAGCAGGACACTGGCAGCTCTCTGTGTTGGATGGCCCACATGGAATAACCCCTTGAGTCAGGCAGAAGGCAGGAAGGTGGAGGCCGCAGTGAAAGAGTGATTCCCAGAGTCCCTCATGTTTATACAAAATGTCATACCCCCAAAACTACCACTTAACAGACTTGACTCCACACCTAGCCATGAGTGTCCAGTTGACATAAAAATCATCCAACTAGGGCTGAGCCCCGGTGGCCTAGCGGTTGTGCGCGGGACTGCGGCCCACTGGGATGGAGGTTCGATTCCAGCTCCACGGAGCAAAGGCTGGGCCTCCTACTTCCACCACCTGAGGGCAGTGATGCCCCCCCCCCCAAAAAAATCATCCAACTATCCCTCCCCCCAGGTATCAGGCATCAAAGAACAAAAATCATATCAATATGTTCCCAACCTCCGGATATGATCACTGAAGACAAATGGGTACAGAGGCAAACAGAGTGGAGGAAATGGATGGTGCCTAGCTACCAAGCGATAAAGTGTCTGGGGTCTTAAAGGCTTGAAGATAAACCAGTGGCCATTTAGTGCAGAAGCATCAAAGCCCACGTGGAAGAAGCACATCAGCCTGTGTGATCAAAAGGGGTTGAAGGGAGCAGTTATCAAGCATCAAAGAACAAGAATCATATCACTATGAATGAGGGGCAGAGTAGAGTGGGGACCCAAGGCCCACTTGTGGGCAATTGGTCACCCCCTTACAGGGGAGTCGTGGGGAGGAGACAGACCAGTCAAGGTGCAGAGAGGCAGTGATGAAGCATACAACTTTCCTCTAGTTCCTGAAGGCTTCCTCCCCCCAACTATCATGGTCCCAATTCTACTTTTACAAATCCAGCTGGACTGGAGAAGGTACACTGGAGGAGATGGGAGCTGGAGATATGGGGAACCCAGGACAGATGAGCCCCTCAGGGCCAGTGGTGAGATTAGAGTTACCGGGTGGGTGGAGAAAAGATGGGGTAGAGAGTCGGAGCCAACTACAAGGATCTACACATAACCTCCTATCTGGAGGACAGACATGAGAGGAGTGGGCAGGAGGAGGTGTTGGGCAGTGTAAGATATGGCAGAACAATAATAATTTATAAAGTATTGAGAGTCGGTGGGGGAGCGGGGAGCAGGGACAGAGGGGAAAGGATGGGAAGCTGATATCAAGGGCTCAAGTGGAAAAGCAGATATTTGGAGAATGATAACAGCAGCAGGCATGTGAAGGTGCTTGGCATAGTACATGTATTTATGTACTGTGAAAAATGATGTACAAGCCCTCAATAAAATGATTTTAATAAAAAAAAATCATTCAACTACCATGGTGTCCTCTACTAAGGCAGTCTTAACGATTCCACCAAGGAACAGGGTGTGACTTGGTTCACACTTTCTACTTAAGTAGGGCCTTAATTCCACTCTGATCTTGTTGATCAGTACAGTAGGGAACACCCTCTAAAATGGAATGAATGTGACAGGAGTATAACATCCAGAGTTATAATATGTCACACAAGGAATTATAACTAGAAGAGCCTAACTAATTGACTGGGTGGATAATTTGCCTCATGAGTTATATGTCCTGGGAGCCCAGAGCTGACTTGGGCTGGTGACTGTCCTTAATCATCTTCCTTTCTCTGCTCCTTCTCCTGCTGGTACTCTTATCCTCCCCCCAACCCTCTTCCCCATCTCCTCTTTCTCCCAGTGACTTGCCTTCTCTTCTTGGTACTCAGTTCTCCGTCTTGCCTCCTTTCTCATCCCCACCTCCTCCCACTTCTCATTTTCTGAGTCTCTCTAAGTCTCTGTAAGTCTTACCTTCATCTCCTTGACCATCTCTTCGGCATGCTTCCCCTTCTCTCCCCTTCTTGTAAGTCAATAGTTCTCAACCTTCCTAATGCCCCGCCCATGTTGCTGTGAGCCTCAACGATAAAAATCATTCGACCCCCAAAGGGATTGTGGCCCACAGGTTGAGAACCGCTCTCGTAGGCTCATGGCTCTCTTTCTGCCTGTTTGCCTCTGCCTTCCAGCTCTTGCTCTGGCATCCTGCTCCTGGTGGATCGACCGATAGTCACAAATTCAGGTTTCTGCATAGTCTTTCTTCTTTCCTAGTAGTGAAGTATGTGTTATTGAACACATAGCACTTGGATAACAAATCCTATTTTAAAATAGTGATAGCTCAATGCTTCAAACATCTTAAAACAAAATAAATTTGAAATTTTGAGAAGTATATCTTATATTATTGATTTGTATGCATTTTGGATGATGATAGTTTTTAAAAATTTAAATCACTAATTTAAATCATACTAAACAATACTAAAACATACTAAAACAATCAAGAACTCAACAATAATAACTAAACATAGGAAAACCTTAGCTGAAAATATAACAAAAAAAGAATAAAAACTAAGTCAAATTTAAAACAGGTCAAAAGGGAGGACAAGTGATCAGATGTTAAATTTTAACCTAACTATGTAACTGGGGATGGATAACCTTAAGAAGAATGGGAATTCCAGAACACTTCGTGTACTCACGTGGAACTCGCACATGGATCAAGAGGCAGTTGTGTGATCAGAACAAGGGGGTACTAGTGCTGCTGTTGGTGTTGGGTGCTGCTGAGTTGGTTCTGACTCACGGTTATGCACCACAAGGTCCTACATCACCTTCACAATTGTCCTGTGCTTGAGCCCATAAATCCATCTTGTTGAAGACCATACTTTTCAATATCCCTGACTTTACCAAGCAAGATGTCCTTCTCCAGGGACTGGTCTCTCTTGACAATGTCTTGAGTTTGAGATGTAAGATGAAGTATCACCATCCTTACCTCTGAGGCGCACTCTGCAGGGTACTTCTTCTGAGAAAGACAGGTTTGTCCTTCTGGCAGTCTGTGGTACTCTCAATATTCTTCCCTTGCCCCAAACCCATCTGTTGTCAACTGGACATGCCCTTACAGAAGGGTCGTAGGGAGGAAACGAGCCAGTTAGGTTGCATTGTAGCAACCTAAGTTTCCTCTAGTTCTTTAATGCTTTCTCTTCCCACTCCACCCCCACCACCATTATGATCCTAATTCTACCTTGTACATGTACACTGGTACAGATAGGAACTGGAAAACACGTGAATCCAGGACAGATGAACCCCTCAGGACCAGAAGTGAGAGCGGTAATACCAGAAGGGTGGAACGAAGGTGGAGTGGAAAGGGGCAACCAATCACAAGAATCTACATATAATCTCTTCCTGGGAGACAGACAATAGGAACGTGGATGGAGGGAGATGTTGGGCAGGGTAAGACATGAAAAAATGATAATGATTTATAAATTATCAAGGGTTCATGAGGAAGGGGGGGCAGGAGGGAGAGGGAAATGATGAGCTGATACCAAGAGCTCCAGTAGAAAGCAAATGTTTTTGAGAATGATGATGGCAACAAATGTACAAATGTGCTTCACACAACGGATGAATGAGTTGTATGTACCCCCAATAAAATGATTTAAAAAACATTCTTCTCCAGCACCACAATTCAAATGCAGCAACTCTTCTACAGCCTTCCCTAGTCAATATCCAACTTTCACACACATATGAAGCAATGAAAAATACCATGGCTTGGGTCAAATGCATGTTAATTATCAAGGTAAGATCCTTTCTGTTTACAACTCTAAAGAGGTCTTTTGTAGAAAATTTGCTGAATGCAATACATCTTTTGATTTATTGATTTACTGTGGTTTCCGTGGGCACTGATTGGGGATCCAAGCAAGAAGAAGCCTTTCACAAATGCAATCTTTTCTTTCTATAGGGTTGGTTGTAAGGATTCGGGTCTTTACAATAAGTTGTAATCACACCGATGAGTGTAACCCACGATCTGCATCAACAAGTGCTTCAAGGATATACTGCCTTATTTAGAATCAGAAAAGGTTTGCATCAGGATTGTGTCTTCTCACTACACTCAACAAGTCATCAGAGAAGCTAGATTATAAGAAGGAGAATTCAGCATCAGGATTGGAGGAAGGCTTTTAAAAACTCTATGAGAGGCAGCTGACACGACCTTGCTTGCTGAACAATCAGGAGGACTTGAAGCACTGGCAGATGAAGATCAAGAAGTGTAGCCATCAGTGTGGATTACAACTCAATGTAAAAAAAAAAAGACCAACATCCTCACAACTGGACCAATAGATAACATGATGACAAATGGAGAAAAGATCGAAGTTGTCCAGGCTTTTATCTTGCTTGAATCCATGGTCAGTCAAGGGAACAAGAGACACATTGCAATGAGTAAATCTGCTGCACAGGACTTCTTTAGACTGCTGAAAAGCAAGCACGTCACTTTGACAATTAAGATTTACCTCCCCGGTGGCGTAGTGGTTGTGCGCGGGACTGCGACCCACTGGGATGGAGGTTCAATTCCAGCTCCCAGGAGCAAAAGCTGGGCCTCCTACTCCCACCACCTGAGGGCAGTGATGCCTAAAAAAAAAAAAAAAGATTTACCTGACCCAAGCCCTGGTATTTTTGATTGTCTCATGTGCATGTGAAAATTGAACATGGATTATGGAAGAGTGTAAAAGAATCAATGGGTTTGGACTGTAGTACTGGCAAAGAATATTGAAAGTACCAAAAAATAAAAAAGTACAGGGAAGCGAGCGTTGGACACATTGTACAGTATGAAAAAAATAACAATTTGTAAATTACTAAGGGTTCAAGGAAAAGGGGGGAGAAAGAGTAATATAGGGAGCTGATACTGGGGACTTGGACGGAGGGAGGAGGTTTTGAGAGTGATGATGGCAGTGGGTGTGTAAATGTGGCCTGCATACAACTGATGTTGGTATGGATTGTGATGGGAGTTGTCGTATGGGCCCCCAATAAAATGATTCATTAAAAAAAGGGGGGGGGAGGGGAAAGGGGAGCTTTTTTTTTTAATTTAAAAAAAAATTTTTTTTAAGAGGAACTTGTACCAAAGGCTCAAGTGGAAAATGTTTGGAAATGTATGTGGCAGAATGTGTGCAAATGTGCTTGATACGAATGTTGTAGTAGCTGTAAGAGCCCCCAATAAAATTATTTTTAAAAATAAAATAATAAAATAATGACCATAAAAAAAAATAAATAAAAAAACAACTCTGGGCTGAGCCCCGGCGGTGTAAGTGGTTGAGTGTGGGACTGCAGCCCGCAGGCTTGGTGCTTCGAACCCAGCGGCGGCTCTCAGGAGTAGCACTGGGTAACTCCTATGACCACCAGAGGGCAGTGATGCCCCCCCCCCCCCCCCCCCAAAAAAAAAAAAAAGAAAGAAAGAAAGTACCATGGACTGCCAAAAGAACTAATAAATCTGTCTTGAAAGAAGTAAGGCCAGAATGTTCCTCAGAGGCAAAGATGGTGAGACTGTGCTCACATACTTTGGACATGTTGTTAGGAGAGACCAATTCCTGGAGAAGGACATCATGCTTGGTAAAATAAAGGGAAGGAGAAAAAGAGGACAGTCCTCAATTAGATAGATTGACACAATGGCTGCTGCAACGGGTTCAAACACAGGTACAATTGTGCAATGGCGCAGAACTGATCTGTGTTTCATTCTGCTGTGCATAACACAACAGGATCACGAAGGGTCAGCAACAACACAATACATTTGCATTAGTCCACTTTCCAATGCATTCTCTCTGAGAGCAAGACTGTTCATATTCCTGGTCAATGATCAGAGGGAATTCACCACACACTTAATCCAAGTGGAGATCTTATGAATGGATTTTGGGCTTTCACTGGCATCCATGGCCTTCTGCAAGCTGGGTGCTCAGAATTTAGAATTAGAATGCTCTAATACCATTCCCTCCTCCAGTCTTAGATTTGATTCTTTATAATCCTTGGATCAAACACACTGGTGTGCTTCTTCCATCTGGATTAGCTGTCATCTCACTTAGATGGCTGCTTGTTTTAAGACAAATTTTTAAGACTTCGGACATGATTCTTTCTGATAGCTGAGAACCATCTGGTTTTTCCATCACACTCTGCTATTACCTATATCTTCAGTGACCTCTTCACAAGGGCAAGTATCCAGTAAGACCATGTCCTATGAACTAGTTGTTCTTAGATTAGGGCCTTGACTAAGTGCTAGTTCAAAATGCATGCTTTTATCTATTATACATACATGTCAGGTCCATTTTGGAGACATCATTATCTTTTATTGGGGAACATTAAAAATCACCTCTATGGGGCATATAATGATTCTATTGATAGTGTCATTAATTTAGCCAATATTATAAGATTTCCACTACTGTATGAAAAAGAAAAATGTACATACATAAGACACCCTTTTAAACTTAAAAATATGGATTGTTGATATGCACAGATAAAAAAACACAAGAGACGACACTGAGGTTTGGTGAGAGGGCAAAACTTTATGTAGCTAATTCAGAAAGGCAAAACCATGACTGCTAATTTAAGATACATGTCTTCATTTTCTTAAAGATCTTCTAAATCTGACATGAAGCCCCAGCCTCTATGGTGGTGGAACAGCCTAGTTCAGTCTCTATGAAGCACCCTAGTGTGTTCCTCCAGGGACCTTTGGACAGAGTTATCCTTGTAACCTCTCCCCACTCTGGCTGCCCCAAGCTGCTGAGTGTCCGCCTTTTGTAGTTATTCAGCATTGTTCCTTCTAAGGCACAGTGGGATTAGGGGTCAGTATCCAAGCCCAGTCTCCTTAGAGACCTCTCCCCATTCCTATCTCTATCCTGATCCCTCCTGGTTATCTCCCTATCCCAGTCCTGGCCACCTCACTCAGGAGCCCTGGAACATCTTTCTTCCTCACTTCTATCATACAGAATCTTCTTCATCTTCCTGTTGGGAACCCAGCCAAGCCACTAACTTTCAAAGTTGCCAGAAGAGAGCCTGTCTCCAAATCCTGCAGTAACTAACTCAGTAGGGCCTGGCTACCCCCTTGAGCCCTTTCTGACACAGCCACAAACAGCTCTCCTCCTGCTTTCTGATTCTTTCTCTGGCAGCAAGGATAAAGCAAGCACAGTTAAACATTTCTCTCCAATAGCTTTCCTTCTCTGCTCCTACGTCTTCATTCGTCCCACCACTGCTCTCTCTTCTAAACCATGCCATGGGGGTGGGAATGGGGAGCACTTTGGTCCACCAGGAAGCATGCCACCATAACCCCCAACAGAGGTCATTGGCTGATTCTGCCAGCATGACCACCCACTTTCTTGATTCTTTCCATAATTGGCAGTGTCAGTTTGAACTCACCAGTCAGCTGATCTGCAGGAGAAAGACAGACTTTCTAGGACTACCATAAAAACATTTTCATGTCAGAAAATCAGAAGGGTAGTTCTACACTGACTCGTAGGGTCACATGCATGGGAATCTGCCCCATGCCAGTGAGGGCATATCGAGAACTTCAAGATCCCCAAAATGTCACTGCCATGAGTTGATGCCAAAGCATAACGACTCTATGGGACAGTAGAACTGTATATTTTTATGGGAGTAGACAGCCTTATCTCTCTTCCTCAGCTGGTACCACACTCCTGGTTAACAGTTTAATGGGTACCACACCTATCCCACTGGGCCTCCGCTAAAGAAAGCTTAGGCTTCCAGAACAGTCAGCTAAGGCTTGTGGGGTGGGGTGTGCGGCTTTTCCTCTTCACAGTAACTCCTGCCCCCAGCTCCTACTTTCTATCACCTTTTAGCTGACACGATGCCCATAGATAAAGTTAATTGATTTGTGATTGATGAGTCCTTGATTGGTTATCAGTGGAGGGAGTTGGCTCACAGAGGCTGGGGACCCAGCAATGGGGGTAGTGGGCAGTGCCTCATCCAGGAGGGCCCCTGGGGACTGGTTTGCCTGAGGACTTGGTTTGAAGGAAATGTAGAAAAGGGTTTGTGAGTTGCTTAGCTGTTACCAAAGTCCCAGCCTTGGAGCCTTGCTCAGATAACAGGGGTTTTAGTAACAATGCTTCACAGGCATCAGTTGCCCAGGGGCCACCCAAATCCATGCCGCCTTTCCATTAGCCCCAAGGGCCCAGGGCACCACCCAGAGTCTCATGGGCTGCCAGAGGGCCCGACTTGGAGAGATTTCCAAGAAGGACCCTCTGTGGACCCCTGAAAGCTCTGAGAAGAAGGAATTTCTTTATTTGCAATCACACTTGCCTGTGATGAGGCTTTTGGAGGGCCTGCGGGCAGAAGTCATCAACTGAAGCCCTTAATTCGTAGACCTTGAGGGGGCTTTGCTAAGACAGTTCCTCTCCCGCTGAGCACAAACCCAGCATTTCCTTGGCTTCCAGGCTCCAAGGAGGAGGGGCCAGGCCACAGTGTGAAATGCTCTTAAAGGACTCCTGCTGAGGTGACAAGACTTGTAAGAAAAAGGCAGATGGCTCCCCACTGCCCTGGGGATGACATCCAAGCGCTGCCTGCTCGGATTAACAAAGGCCATCCACTTCCCGCCTGAGTACCGCTTGGTCTGTGCTCCTGCCACTCCAAACTTCTTTGGTCCTGGGAGCAGCATTCCTGTCACCCCAACTTGCCTTCTCTACAGGCAACACACATCTCCCTTTAGCTAAAACCATCAAAATTTAGATGTCATTTCCTCCAGGAAGTCTTCCCAGAATACCTTAGAATATAGATCTACTAAAAAGAAAAAAAAAAAAGAATTTAGATCTACTGTAAACCATTGCCTTTGAGTAGTACATCGTGGCTCACAGTAACTCTCTGACCCCTAGCGGAAGGGTAGAACTGCCCGTAGGGGTTTCTGAGACTGTAGCTCGTTACAGGAAGATAAGCTCATCTCTGATGGTTTCAAACTGCTGCTTACAGCCCAACACATACCTATTACATCACCAGGGCTCCTTAGTGACCCTCTAGCCCACATAGCTGTCCCAAGGTCAGTCACATTAGGGTCAGAATCCATCTCTGTGACCTGTATGCCTTACTTACCTTCTCTCTGCTCAGTTTTCCTCATCTGCTCACTGAGGCTGGTGTCGGGGATAAAGCAATGCTCCAACACACTGAGGACTTTGATTCAAGCCAGTGCTCGTTGCTCACTACCTGTGAGGCCTGGAGACGTCCCTGACCTCTCTGTTCCAGTTAGCTATGACTGCAAAGATAAAACAAACAGAAACATTCCTGCAGAGTTGCCTACAATAAAAAAGAAATTTACTCAAGAATCTGCCATATGGGCAAGATTTGGGGGGGGGGGGGGGGGGGGCAGGGCGAGGGACAGCTTTCTTCAGCTTCCCTTGACAGAGAAGCTATGGCACTTGCCTGGGGCTGGAGGATGTGTGTTCTAGATGGTTCCATTGCATGACTAAGCGAACAGGTGCAGGCTGGCGTCTGGGAACTCAGCCAGGGCGGAGGGCCAGAAGCATGGTTCCTTTCCAGTGAGAGAGTCTTTTATGGGGACACTTGGGTTTCTTGTGCCCAGTGGCTGGGCTTCAAGGGTCAGCAATCCAGGAACGCCCCCGGGGAGTTGTGCTGCCTAAACTCAGGGGATGGGATGCAGAGTCGCGCTCAGGTTATAGATGAGGAGACTGAGCTGCAGCCAGGTGACCTACTCAAAGTCATCAGAGAGAGAGGCAGAATAAGAATCCTGTGGAGTCCGGTCCTTCATCTGGACAATTAAGACAGAAAAGAAAGACAGTGGGGCATAGGGATTCAGCTTTCCGGATGTTAGGGTCAGGAGAAAGAGAGCAAATATATTTTCCACGGGATTTATAGAGCCTTGGAGCATTGCACGCCCTGTCAATCACATATGTAGAAAGGTGGGCAGTGTCTTCACCTTAGATGGCCCTGAGTTCATTGGGGGACTAACCCAAGACCAGGAATGGAGGAAGAGCATCAGAAGGGGGTCGACTGACTTTGAGTGGGGAAGATAAGAGAGCTTGTTGGCTCTTGTATGCTGTTGGGTGTACCTTCCTCCCAGTGGCAATCTTTTCTAGCTCCTCAGAACCAAGCCCCTGTAGCAAAGCTGTCCATCTGAGAGCCAACCAGCCTTCTGAGGCACCAGAGCTGGCTGACAGTTTGGTGAATGAGTCTGCGTGGAAAGGTTTTTTATTATAAGGGCACTTGAAACATTTTTGGCTGAAGGACAGGTGAAGGGTCTCTGATGGGGTCTTGTAGTTGGGAGACCCCAAACCGCCTGTTTGCTTGTCTCACCCACTCTGTCCAGCCTCAGGGCTTCTAGGTCTGGCTCCAGGCCTTGCAGAGAAAGGCTGCAATTGCCTTGTTCTGTGAGAAGATGGGTAAGCTGCCTGCTTAGCTCAGTCTGGGAACATGGCACTCACTGTAGATTTGCAATGAAGTCTCATTCTTACCCTGACTCTGTCACTTTCTGACCCTGAAGTTGGACAAGGTACTTTCTTCTCCAAGCTTACTTTTCTGCATATATAGAATGAAGACAGACCTTAATGCTCACAAGGCGACATTAGATGTAGATGCAACACATGGGAAGGGTTGCCTTAAGCATCTCATATACTAATGGCAGATCTCCCCAGATCTCTCCTTGTCTGGATCCTGAGCTTCTCTGGAGTTGCTTTAGAAAGATGTTGCCTTTGAGAATCCTGGGAGTCATGCACACCGTTGGCCCAGAAAGTAGGGTCCACTGTGTATCAGGGTCTTGGCAGGGGCATGGAGGTTTAGTATTGGGGGTCTTGCAAGAGGCTTCAGGCAGTAAATATTGATGAAGGGGTCTGCAGAGAAGAGGAGGTCTGTGGGAAATGCTGTAGGTTCATAAATCCTATAAAATTCACCTTGACAAGCTGAACACACCCAATAAAGCAGGGGACTAAACGTCTGACTGTGGGTGCTGGGGAGGTGGGGCTGTTAGTTATGAAACTCAAAAACCACACTCCAAGTCACAGTGAGTTCATAGGACAGGGGAGATTGGCTCTGTGAGTTTCTGAGCCTCATCTTTCTCCCACGAAGCAGTCTCCAGGGTGTAGAAGGAACAAGAGCAGTCACTAGCATCTACTGAGCATTACAATGTGGCCAGCACCATGCTCAGTGCTTGACATGAAAAAGTCTTACTTAAAACAAATAAATGAATAAATCTCATCCTGAAGGCGAAAAAAAAAATCTCATCCTCAAAGCAATGAGATGAGGTTGTAATTATTATCATCTTTCTTGTATAGAAGATCATACTGGGAAACAGATTCCCAAGACTGCCTAAGGATGGGCAGGGCATGGATTGAAACCAGGTTTGGGTACCTGTACAATCTGAGTCTGAGTCATGAACACAAGAAGCAGACATACCTGCTTTGCTCCAGACAGGAGGAGGGAAATATATTGCACAGCGAGTCTAGTGCAGGGCTGTAGACGGCGTGGGCCTGGGCAGCGTTTCATTCTATGGGACACTCAGGGCTCCAGAAGTAAGGAGCTCGGGCGGCAGCATCCAGTATGTGTGCAGAGCAGAGGGGCTTGCCGAGAGCAGCAGAATTCGCTAGTAGGATTGGCTATGTAACCAGCAGAATCAGTGCAAAGTAGACGTGCAGGGTCTCAAGTTCAAAAACAATAGATAACTTTTTTTGTGTGTGTGTGTGGGCATCACTGCCTCTGGTGGTCGTGGGCACTACCCAGCCGCCGCTGGATTTGAACCGCCAAGCCTGCGGGCTGCAGTTCCGCACTCAACCGCTTACGCCACCGGGGCTCAGCCCAATAGAGAACAGCGCCCAATAAGCCAAGCATGGGCTCCTTGCCTGCTTGGTCTCCACACCTATGAAGTCAGACCTGCTCCCGTGCTTCTGACTGGGGCGGGGGCTCCCCTTCACCAAACGGTTAGGGGGTAAGTTCCAGGGTCAGAAAGCCTAGCTTTGAGCTCCGGACTCCTAGCTTCCTAGCTAGAAAACCCTGATCAATTGAGCAGTGCCTGTGCTCCTTGGCAGAGGGCCGGAGGAGCACAGAGCCTGGCTCACTGTGTGCCACCGCCGCCACAGCAGCAGCACGTGCTGGACTCCACACCTGGGGAAGAGGCCCCAGGGGGGTGACAGGCCCCGCTGTCATGGCCTCTGCAATTGCAACTCAGTCTGGGCCAGATCTTGAAGGCTGCAGCCACACAACTCTGGCAGCCCCTCCTCCCCTCCCCATCCCCCAGGCATTTAATGAGTTTAGTATTTTCATCAAATCATTCTTCCCACAACACAGGGCTGGGGAAGGCTAAAAATAGCTGCCCGAGTCACGTGACAGCTCCAAATGCGGAGGCTCCCAGCAAAGGTACAAGTGCAACTCCCTGTTTCCTAGGAAATGAGAGTCACTGTGCTGCCTGACGGCAGGCCGCAGCGGAGGCGAGCAAAGGCACATCGCTTCCTGTGACATCCCGTGTGTGACAGGAGAAGGGGGGCAGCTCCAACTCCCGCTGCCCTTGAGCCTGAGCCGGGAGCAGCCTCCAGGTGCAGTCAGCAGTGAGAGCCTCCTCCCAACCTGGACCCACAGAGCCGCCCCTGAGCCAAGGACCTGCAGGAGAAAAGGACTTCTTCCAGTTACTGCTTGCCTGCTCCCAGGCCCCCCTTGTCACTCTCTGCAACTAAAGGCATTTTGTTATTTGGGAAACTGAGACAAATCTGTTGACACACATTCTTCCCTAGGAAGCTCTCTGGACCCAGGCACCCTACCCCCACCCCCAATTTGGATGTGGAAGAATTCACAGCACCACAGATGGGTCTCAACCCTGAAAACCCAGGGTGCTGCTAACCCACCCAAAGGGAGGGTATTGTTTCTATCTCCACAGGAGAGGGAGAGAGGGACCAGACTTCACCCGGGAGCACCGAGACCTGAATGCAACATTCCAACATGAAGCAGGGAACCAAGAGAGAGGTCTGCAGGCCGGTCCCAATCCCAACCACATGGACACCCTTCCTCCCCACAAAGAATGCACTCCAAGGACAGCACCAAAGCTACAGCTCAGAGAGAGGGGCACATCTGATCAGAGCAGACAGGAGCAAATGAAGAGGGAAGGAGAGAGACTGGAACACATCCTGGCCTACCAGGCCCCGAGGATGATATTCCTGCTCAGGGCAGACAATACACAGGGAGGACCCAACGCACAGGGTGCCCCACCTCCCCCCACCCCCACAAGACTCAACTGCGCTCCCTGACCCATAACACTATAGGAGACAACACTGGATACACAGGGCAGGAATTGTTCCTTCTCTGACCCCATCACACTGGGGCGAAACACTGAAGGCATGCAACAGAGCAGCAAGGGACCAAAGCAATGAAGTCCCTGGGGAATACCAAAAGTAGACTTCAGGGCCAGGGTGTGGCATTACATCAACTCAACTGGAAAACACTCCTAACGGTCAACAAACAGACCTGGAACTATTTATAGGCTTCTTTTTATTTGTCATTTTTGTTGATGTTCCTTTTGTTTTGCTCTGTCTTGTTTTTGTGCTTATTATTCTCTGAATGTCTATCTAGATAAGATAGGCAGGATAAACAACGGGCGAAAACAATGGGACTGATGGTTCTGGGGGTGATGGGACAGGGGGAAGCAGGGCAAAGTCAGGGGAGTGTCAACCAACCCAGGGACAAGGGAATAATAAGTGGTCTACAATAGACGATGAGGAGAGTGTAGGATGCCTAGTGGGGCTTGATCAAAGGCATTGTAGCTGTGAGGAATTACTGAAACCTGAACCTGATAGTGAGACAAGATGAAAGTAAAAGGAAATAGAGGAAAGAACTAGGATGCAAACGACATTTGTAGAGGTCTAAATATAGGTGTGTATATTTGTTAGTATATTTATATATAATGATAGGGAAATAGATCTAGGTACGTATATTTATATAAGTATTAAGGTAGCAGATGGACATTGGGCCTCTACTCAATTACTCTCTCAAAAAAAGAAGACTTTGTTCTAATAACCCAGCATTCTGGGCTGTTCACCTTCTCGATCGCTGAAGACAAAATGGCTACATAAGCAAAAATGGTGAAGAAAGCTGATGGTGCCTGTCTATCAAAAGACATAGCATCTGGGGTCTTAAAACTAGAAGATAAATAAGCAGTCATCTAGCTGAGAAGCAACTAAGCCCACATGGAAGAAGCATACCAGCCAGTGTGATCCTGAGGTGTTGATGGGATTAGGTATTAGGCATCAAAGATCCAGGAAAAAAATCATATCAATGTGAATGAAGGGGAGTGCAGAGTGGAGAACCAAAGCCCCCTATAGACAATTGGAGATCCCCTCAAAGAAGGCTCACAGGAAGAGCTGAACCAGAGTGCAGTATAGCACTGAAGAATCAACTTTCCTCTAGTTCTTTAATGCTTCCTCCCCTCCACTAGCATGACCCCAATTCTACCTTACAAATCAGACTAGACCAGAGCATGAACATGAGTGCAGATCAGAGCTGGAAACACAGCGAATCCAGGACAGATAGACAAACTCCTCAGGACCACTAATGAGAGTAGTGATAGCAGGAGGGTAAGAGGAAGGTGGGGGAAGGAAGGGAGAACCAATTGCAATGATCTACATATAACCCCCTCTCAGGGGGATGGACAACAGAATGTTCCATGTAAGACATGGAAAAACAATTTATAAATTATCAAGGATTCATGAGGGAGGGAGGGGGTATGGAAAGGGAAAAAATGAGCTATTATCATGGACTCAAGTAGAAAGAAAATGTTTTGAAAATGATGAGGGTTATATATAAATGTGTTTGACATAATGTATGTATGTATGCATTATGATATGAACTGTAAGAGCCCCCAATAAAATGATTAAAACCAACAAAACAAAAAAACTGAAGTTCTAGCCCCGCATCCCAACTTTTCACTTCAGGATATCTGAGGGCAGGGTAGGAAATTGCATTTTTAGCTGGTCCCAGGATTTGGATGCTGTGCTCCAGGGTACCAACATGAAGAACCACCTTTCTAGGGGCTCTGGCTTTGTCTTTTGCGCAAACATTTCCTTTCCTTACTCTTTTGTGTCTTGCAGCTACCCTAAGTTATCTATTTAACAGGGCCTTTCTGGTCTCTGGCCCTTTGCTCTTGACCATGGAACTGCCTAGCCCCTCAGATCCACCTTACACTTGCCCACTGGCACCTGCTTTATTAGCAAGAGTCCACACAAATGGGTCACTAAGTCCACATGTATTGCCTCTTCACAATTCTATGTAGTAAGCATGGTTATTATCTACATTTTAACACGTGAGAAAACTTCATTTGGAGCTAGGGAGACACAACTCCACATGTCAGCACTAAAAACAGGGCTGGTATAATAGGCTGCCCAAATTTTATGCCCTTAGACATGATAACTCACTAGCAAAGCCTTCCTGAGACTTCCAGTCTGGATTGCCTGTCCCATCTGCATAGTCATTTGCAAACTTACAGCACAGTTGCCTTCTGTTGCACAGGTTTTCTTGCTTAGACTTTTTGCTGTTTACACATGATCTTCATCCCATTCCTCATACCTCAGGTGCCTGAAACACTGCCTGGTTTCTCATAATACTAGCTAGCTGACTAACTGACAGAATAATAGGTGTTCAAGTGTTCATCGAATGAACTAATAAATAATTACTGATCAGTTACTACTAAGTGAGTGGTTGAGAATTCCGCTACTCGGGTGCTTAAGCAAATGAGGTGAAGAAAGCTATCAAAAGATAAAGCATCCAGGGTCTTAAAGGCTTGAAGAAAAACAAGTGACCATCTAGCTCAGAAGCAACAAAGCCCACAAGGAAGAAACAAACCAGCCTGTGTGATCACAAGGTGTTGATGGGATCAGATATCAGGCATGAAAGAACAAAAAACATATCATTGTGAATGAGGGGGAGTGTGGAGTGAGGGCTTAAAGCCCATCTGTAGGCAACTGGATTTCCTCTTACTGAAGGGTGGTGGGGAGGAAATGAGTCAGTCAGGGGGCAGTGTAGCAATGATGAAATATACAACTTTCAGGCTGAGCCCTGGTGGCGTAATGGTTGTGTGCGGGACTGCGGCCCATTGGGATGGAGTTTCAATTCCCGCTCACAGGAGCAAAGGCTGGGCCTCCTACTCCCACCACCAGGGCAGTGATGCCTAAATATATATACATATATACATATATATGCACATATATATCATGATCACAATTCTACCTTACAAACCTGGCTAGACCAAAGGATGTAGAGAGAGGAACTGGAAACACAGGGACTCCAGGACAGATGAACCCCTCAGGGCCAGTGGTGAGAGTGGCGATACCAGGAGGGTGGAGGGAAGGCAGGGGAGAAAGGAGCAACTGATCACAAGGATCTACATATGATCCCCTCCCTGGGTCATATGTGGGTGATGGGAGATGTCGGACAGTATAAAAATGACAAAATAATATTAATATTAATTTATAAATTATCAAGGGTTCATGGGGGTGGCGGTGGGGAGGGAGTGGGAAAGTGAGGAGCTGATACCAAGGGCTCAACTAGAAAACAAATGTTTTGAGAATGTTGATGACAACAAATATTCAAATGTGCTTGACACAATGGATACATGTATGGATTGTGACACGAATTGTACGAGCCCCCAATAAAATGATTTAAGAAAAAACACACACACAAAACCAGAAAATTGAAAAAGAAAGAAAAATAATTCTACTTCTAACCAAAATGTTAGTGGTTTGGTTCCACTGGTGGCTCCACAGGAGAAAAGACCTGGTGACTGGATCCCATCTGTCACATGGAATCACTATGAGTTGGAATCAGCTCCATATCACACAACACAATGGGTGCTCATTGCTTAATAAATGAATATTTATTGTTCATGTTGGTTGAATGAATGAACAGCTCTCATTAAGTGTTGATTGGCTGGCTGGGGAATGAGTAGGCTGACCGCTATTTGGCTCACTGGCTGGCTGGCTGCATTTCCTAGCGTTAGTGTAACAAAATGCCACAAAATGGATAGTTTTATAAAGCAGGATTTATCATCACAGTTCTGGAGGAAGGAGTGTGAATTCAGAGCACTGACAGGACCATACTATCTCCATTCCAAGAGGCAGGGTGTTCCTGTCTTTCAGCTCCTGGTAGCTCTGGCTATTTCTTGTCCTTCCTAGGCTTATGGGATTCTTTGCCTCACCATTATCTTTGCAGCTGTCTGTCCCTGTGGACATTCTCTTCTCTTATGAAACATATCACATGGGATTAGAACCTACTCTATGCCAGTGTGACTTCATGTTAACTTGAAAGATAATGTCTTCAACACTGCTATGTCTAAACCACACTACATTCACATGTACAAAGGTTAGGATTTCAATGCCTTGATTGTAGGGTGGGAGGAGGGCACACAGTTCAATTCATGACAGGTGAATTAGTGGGTAAATTGATGGATAGGTGGGCAGGGAGATGAATGGATGAGTTTATAGATGGAGTGACGGGTGGTTGAGTTGGTGAATGGATAGTCAATAGTTGGTGGTTGGGTGGGAGACAGGCCCATGATATTGGTCTTATTAGCCAGGGCACATCCTGTATATGCCGACCTTGGCAGATAGATGACGGATGTAGTTGATCCACAGAACCCGAGGACATATGGAGAGTTCAGCCAGCAGACAGTCTGAGCAGTCTCGGGGCCACCAACTATGGATTGAGAACCAGATGGATGCTGCCTCAGGAGGGGGCTATAGAACTCTTTCAAATGTCAGGATGTCTCCCAGATGAGAGATTGGGCCTTGACGTTTGTCATGTCCCTGAAGCACTTGTTTTAATGACTAATGGTTTTCTCTCTCTCACATGGCTCCTTGTGAAGAGAGCCAGGCACTTGCCTGCAAGCGGGAGACACTGCAAGGCAATTGAATTCACTAACAAGGCAGCCGTGAATTAACCCTGGCCTGTCAGCTGTAGAGCAGAACAAGGGGATTGCCCCCCTACACGCAGCCAGGTGCTGCTCAGCTGGGAGTTCCTGCTAGGACTGGCTGGTACCTGCGAAGAATCTGAACGATCTAATCCAAAGCCCATGGGGCTTTCTGAAGGTTTGGGGAGAGGAAGTTGTTGGCAATAAAGTTATCTACTAGTGATCAAGATGAAAAGATAGGGTGAGGGGGGGAAGAGTTGCTATGACCGAGGCATTGTATAAACACTTCATCTGAATGATCTGTCTTCTTTCATCCCTGCAGCTGCCCTCTGAGATAGACTTAATATCATCATCATCTCCATTTTTCAGATATGCAAGGTGGAGGACAGAAGTTGTTATGGCAGCTCTAAGGCATCCCTGGAAATTCTTTGACACATTCATCAAGAGGCAGAAGCTGATTTCCTTTCTCCTGACTGTAGACTGGGATTAGTGACTTGAATCTCAGGAAAAGAAGGAGGCAAGATGACGAAGCTGGCTCCTGAAATGATTATAAATGGTGTTAGAGTTTCCATCGGACCCACTTGCTTGTGAGATACCTGCCTTTGTTAAGTGCCAGGGCTGAACTGGAAAAGACAGCTGCTGCCCTGAAGCTGCCATGCTGGAGAGGCTCTGTGGAAGAGACGTTGTGTGGGGGTAGATGGATAGATAGATGGACTGACAGGCAGATAGATAGATGGATAGAAAGTTCAAATAAAGTCAAAACGGATTCACCGTCATCAAATTGATTCCAACTCCTAGTGACCCTTTGGAGAGAACAGAACTTTCCCGTGGGTTTCTGAGACGATAGCTCCCCGTGGCAGCTACGTAATCTGTTGTCAATCTGATACGTAAAAGGGTAGGGGCAGAGTTTAGCCTGTCAATCGGGTTGCAGCTTGATGATCATTTGGAGGTGCTAAAGAGATGAATCACTCCCTGGAGGTGGGACGCATGCTCACTCTCTGCAAGACATTCCTGACACAAGCCTGTTGGAGTTAGTACGCTAATGCAGCAAGGGCCCTGAAGCCGAAGGAGCCACATGGAGAGCCCTGCCAGTGCTGAGCTGCTTACACTGCCACTGGATCCACAAGGCTTCCCACCCACAGGCCTGTGATCTTCTCGAACCCTATGTCATTGTATGTGCTGCATGAGTCTGTAGAGGAACTATGTCGACTGGTATTGGGCATATGGGCTAATAGCAGACTTATGGACTTGATCTGGCCTAGGCTGGGATGTTTTCTCAATATTCAACTGCTCTTGTATATAAAGCTAACATAATCTCCATGGGAACAGAAAGCCTCATTTTTCTTCGGTGAAGCAGCTGGTGGTTTCAAACTGCTCACATTATATTTAGCAGCTCAATGCATAGCCCACTACAACACAAGGGGGGAAATATGAAGACATCCATCCGTATGTAGATGTTTACATACTTACCTACATATATACATACCGACTTTGCCATGTTGTCTAGAGAAACAAATCCAGTGATATTTGTGTAAAGTTTTCTATCTCAAGAAGCAATTACATATCATGGAAGTATCTCTACCCAGTCCAATTCATAAGAACGATGTTGGTCCCCAAGTCTTTCTTCAGACTTAAGTAGCCACATGCTGGTGATGCAGAAAAGTGCAGCCAGAGGCAGGATGATCACACATGGGGGGTTCAGAGCCATGTACAGCCATGATCAGGGAAGCCTGCCAGGGTGCTGACACCTCTAAAGGTTGACAGCAGAGTCCCAGTAACCAGGAAAGTAGAGTGGCAGAGAAAGAGATCATCTCTGTTCACTTTGCTCTTATACATCAAGGAGGTGGCAACAGGCTGTGTGATTGGATTGGCAGGTTTAACTCCACCCTTAATCAGGAGTTACTAGTTCATATAATCCCTAAGTACCACACACACACACACATACCAAATACACACATATGTATGTAGGAAGAGAGATATGTGTATGTGTATATAAAAAGAAAGAGAACTGTGTTAGTCCAGGTAGACTAGAGGAACAAATTCAAGGACACGCATATCGATATAAGGAAAGGGTTTATATACAAAAGGAATGGGAAAGCATCTCAGCCCAGTCCAGTTCAAAGTCATAAGTCCGAAATTAACCCATATGCCCGAAATCAGTCTATAAAGTCTACTTCCGACTCACTAAGTCACAGGTCAGTGAGTGCAGAATCCTGGTGCTGGCAGGGCACCTGGCCTCCAGGGCTCAGGGTCCATCAACAGCAGAAGCAACTCATCACTGGCACAGGTCTCCATCTGGCCGCCCCAGCTTCAGAGGTCTGGCTCCAACAGGGCAAAACTGTGTAGTCTCTACACTGACTCCTCCAGCTTCTCGAACGCTGCCAGTTTGTCTTTTCCGTGATTAATCGTCTCTGATTATGAGAGAGCTAAGTAAATAATAATAATAAAAAGATTGTGTGAGAGGAAGTCTTAGGAAGGCAACCCTAGCCTGCCTCTACCTGGCTATCATTGTGTGCAAGATTCTAAGGACACCACCCCCTATCCCCACCCCAGTAGGCCTGAGATCCAGGAGAGAACTGTATGATGAGTTGTGACATTTAGAGTGGTTTGTTGCATAGCCATAACTGGCACAGAGGTGGAGTCAGTTACCAAGGCCACATAACTGACTGGTGGAACCAAGATTTGGGCCAGACGGCTGACTCAGGAGTCTTAGCCTTAGTGGGTGAAGTTAAATCTGCCAACCAAATCACAGTCCAATGTCATAAGTTTTTCTATAAGAGCAAGGTGAACAAAGGTGATCTCTCCTCCTGCCCCTCCCCCTTCCAGCATGATGGGGCTCCACAGTCAAGCCTGAGAGCTGCCAGTGCCCTGCTAGGCTTCTACCTAGCAGGATCCACATGGTTCTGCACCCAGCACCCTACTTAGTTAATCCACTCACCACCCAGACTCCAGGGAGTCCCTGGGTAATGCAAACAGTTTCCAGATGAAAGGTTGGTGGTTTGAACCCACACAGAGAGCCTTGGAAGACAGGCTGGCAATCTGCCTCTAGAAGTTCCAGGATGGAAACCTTCCCGAGCAGTTCTACATGGTTCACTGGAGGTCACCGTGAACCCAAACAACTCAAGGGCAGCTAACAATAGGCCTAGGCTTCAAGGGACTTCCAGAGAGTGGTGTGGATCACCCCAGACGAGACTGGGGCCTTCAAAATTGCTTTAAAAATGTAATGCAAGGAAATATAGTTTTTGTTATATAAAAAAAGGCATCTCTCTAGTATAGTTAGTTACAACCACAGAAACATTCTTAGTAAGCCTACCTTGCATGTATTAACATCGCTAAAACTCTATGCTAATTTACTTTATGAAACTTCTAATGTGCTTTGGTCAGAGCTGTCATGATCACTCAATTGCAATGACACATAGAATCATGTGGTTTCGTCTGTACCTGCTAGAAGCACACAGTGTTTCTAAAGTTGCTGATTTTGTCAAGTCGTCAGCTGTTTTAGCTACAATATTGTGGTAATTAATATTTGTGAACCTATATCAACAAGTTTTTTGAGAATGAAATAATTTATGGAAAAGGAGAATCATCAAAAAGTCCTTCTGCTCAGTTAGTAATATAATATTGGAATTCAATGTAGCAAGATTTTATAAAAGAATGAACAATTTTGTTGTTAGTATTCATATACTCTAAGAAAAATAACATGTGACTTCCAGGAAGATGGTGATTGCGTGACACTCACCAAAGGAAGCCAGCAGAAGACCGGCCCAGGAAGAAGGGTCTGAAAGAGAAATTCAGCACTACCAGATCACAGGAGGATCATCATAAAGATAAGTAGGCACAGATTCGTGGAGTTCTGAGGGACTGGGGGTTTTGGGCTTGCGACAGTGAAGCCTGGCCCGGGGTTTGACCCACCGCTATCTGTCATTGTCTCTGCCAGAGCCGCTGCCGGACATTTTGAGCCAGCACAGGTGCGTTGTCTTGTCAGAGCCGAGGCTTAGTCAGAACAGCGCCCTAGTCGGAATGGCTGCCTAGTCAGATCCGCGGCCTTGTCCGAACCATGGCTTAGTCGGATCCACAGCTGAGACGGAATCGTGGCTTAGTTGGAACCGCGGCTTGCTGCCGGTGCAGGGAGGAGATTAAACCCTTGGGTCCACTTTCAGAGATCTGGGCTGCTTTCTGTTTATTTGCTATTCTCTAGCCCCTTCCCCCCTCCCATTGTTTCAGCAAATCTGGTCTTTTGTAGTTAACTCCTGGTCTTTTCCAGTTTGGCTCACAGGCAAGACCCCTCCCCTTAACCTAGGGCTGTTACTCCTGCTACAGCCAGCTGGGAGAGCCCCACCCTGTGCACAGTAGCCTGAGGGAGGAGAAGCTGGTTCCACCTAATTTCCTACAAGTGGAATTCCAGCCTGTGTGTCTGGGGAGAGCTCTTATCTGAAGAATCCTCCTGATGCCAGCCTTGTGCTTGGTGGATGCCCAGGGCAATTCTGATAGCGCTGGTCTGAATTCCAAGCTGCTGCAGGAACCACTGCCCAGCCTCCGCTGTGATCTGCCTGATCCGGTGGTTGCCCAATACTCACAGTGCTCTATTCAGGAGTGGGTAGCCCACCAGCATTCCGTGATGCCCCCCTTGAAGTGGGCACCACCCATGCACCTCCTGCAGTGTCCCAGGCTGCTGTGGACTACACTATCCCAGCTCCTGGTGAGATCAAGCAGTGCAGCGCCATACTTGTGAGTCCACAAAAATCCAATCAGTGGACCCTGGGAAGACTACCCAACTTGCCCTCCAGATAACAGGACACTAGTTCACTAGGGAAAGAGTGAAGTTACAAGAGGATAAACAGTTACGATAATTTCATAGTGAAATAAGTCACAGGAAGTTCGAAGACTCATTCCTTTAAGTCTCGCAGAGGGAGCCATTACTCTTCGAGACCCTAGAAAATGGCACCTTGTGCTTCAAAAACAATGCAATGCAAACAGCAATCAGCCCCAACAACCTCAATGAAAAATCAGAAGAAACAAAAGGTAATGGCAGAAGATGCCCGAAACTAATGGCATGCATAGAAGAAGCAGACATTGATATGCTGCAGAAGGAAATTTTCAGAATGATGCTTGGAGTCATACATGACATGAGGGAAACAATACAGAAAAAAGATGAATTAATAGATGAGATAAAGTCTGTACACCAAAAGGAAATGCAAGAACTTAGGGGTGAGATAACAGAAAACAATAGCAGACTCACGGACTTTGTGATTCAACTGGAGGAAGCTGAAAACTGTATCAGTGACCTAGAGGATGGCCAAGTGGAATTTAATATACGTGAACAAAAATCTAATAGAGAAACTGAAGAAATCTAACCAGACAAACTGAAGAAAATGTAAGATCTATGTCTGATGCTATAAGAAGAAATAACATCAGAATTATTGGCCTGCTGGAAGAAGACACAACGAAGAAGTCATCTGCAACAATGGTCAGAGAATTCCTAGAGGAAAACTTCCCTAGCTTAATGAATGAAAACCAGGCAACCATTCAGGAGGCTGAAAGAACACCAGCTAGACTGAAGCCCAAGAAGAAGTCACTGAGACACATAATAGTTAAACTATCCAGCTTTGAGGAAAAGGAGAAAATCATGAGAGCAACTAAGGGAAAAAAGCAATCACATATAAAGATTCCCAAATAAGAATATGCTCAGACCTATCAGCGGCACTATGAAGAAGAGGAGAGAATGGAGTAATATATTCCAAAAATTGAAGGAAATGAACGCAAACGCAAGATTACTCTACCCAGCCAAATTACCTATCAAGCTAGATGCAGAAGTAAGAGTTTTTCCAGACAAGGAAAAACTCAAAGAATATGTTAGAAGAAACCCAGCCCTACAAAAGATCCTTGGTGATGCATTATGGGCAGAAGAACAGCACTCATCAAGCATAAATAAGAGAACATCAGATAGAATAACCTCACCCAGAGGGCAGCAAAGAGAAAACAGCCCTGAAAATAGGAATGGCATACCAGTGAAAAGAAATCAAGAATGATCAACCCTCACACACTTCCACAACACACTGAAAGAATATGGTAGAAGAAACCCAGCCCTACAAAAGATCCTTGGTGATGCATTATGGGCAGAACAGCACTCATCAAGCATAAATAAGAGAACATCAGATAGAATAACCTCACCCAGAGGGCAGCAAAGAGAAAACAGCCCTGAAAATAGGAATGGCATACCAGTGAAAAGAAATCAAGAATGATCAACCCTCACACACTTCCACAACACACTGAAAAGAAAGGGAGATGGGGAAACTCTTAACACATTCCACAGTTGGAGATAATAACCCTAAATATCAATGGACTGAACTTGGAAATCAAAAGACTGTGGCTAGCAGACTGGCTTAGAAAACACATCCCATCAATCTGTCTAAAGGAGACACATCTCAAGACTACAGACAAAAATAGGCTGATAATCAAAGGCTGGAGAAAGGCATACCAAGCAAACGACAACAATTCAAAAAAAGCAGGGGTAGCAATTCTAATCTTGGATAAAATTGACTTTAAAGTGCAAACACATCAAAAGAGATAAGGAGGGATACTATATGATGCTCAAGAGAAAGGTAGACAATGAATAAATAAGTATTGTAAATATATATTCCCCAAATGAGAGACCCACTGAATATGTAAACCAGACACTCCTAAGATGAAAAAAGAAATCACAGCCTCAACAATTATAGTGGGTGACTTCAATACACCACTCTCTGAGGAAGACAGATCAACTCAACAAGGAGGCTAGAGATCTAGACACTACAATTAGACAATTTTTTAACTTTTTTTTTGGCATCACTGCCCTCTGGTGGATGTAGGAGGCCCAGCCTTGCTTTTGCTGGATTTGAACTGCCAACCCAGTGGGCTGCAGTCCCACACTCAACCACTATGCCACTCGGGCTCAGCCAATTAGACAATTTGATTTGGTAGATATCTACAGTTTTTCACCCATATAAAAAACAATTCACATTCTTTTCATCCCCACATGGAACCTATTCGAAGATACACGGCACGCTGGGACATAAGGCAAATCTACATAAATATAAGCACATTGATATCATACAGAACTCTCAGATCACTGTGCCATAAGGGTGGAAATCAACAAATGGAAGATGATGAGAACTAGAGAAAATAAATGGAGAATGAATAATTCTCCATTGCAAAAGGAGAATGTACTGGCCCAGATCAGAGATGAAATTAAAAAATTCCTAGAAACCAATGAAAATGAAAACACAACATACCAAAACTTATGAGACACAGCAAAAGGAGTCTTCAGAGAAAGTTTCATAGCAATACAGGCACATCTGAAAAAGGAAGAGTGTCTCATAACTGATATATTGGCACAGAACTTACAACGACTAGAGCAGAGTCAGCAGGAAAATCCCACTAATAGAAAAAGAAAAGAAATAATAAAAATCAGGGCTGAGATTCAAGAGAAGGAAAATAAAACAATGGAAAAAAATTAATGCTGCTAAAAATTGGTTCTTTGAAAGGATAAACAAAATTGACAAACTGCTGGTAGACTTAACCAAAGGAAGGAGGGAAAATTTTTCAATAGAAAGAATGAGGGATGGGGCTGAGCCCCGGTGGCGTAGTGGTTGTGCGCGGGACTGCGGCCCACTGGGATGGAGGTTCAATTCCGGCTCCCAGGAGCAAAGGCTGGGCCTCCTACTCCCACCACCTGAGGGCAGTGATGCCTAAAAATAAAAAAAATAAATAAATTAAAAATAAATTAAAAAAAAAAAAAGAATGAGGGATGAAAGAGGGGACATCACAACTGATCCTAATGAAATTAAAAGGATAATTACACAGTACTCCAATGAATTCAACAATTTGAAAAACATGGACAAATTCTTGGAAAAACAGTCCCTTCCTAGACTATCCTCATTGGATGTCAAGAATCTCAACAGACCCATAACAATAGAAGAAATCGGCAAGGTTATCAAGGGATTACCAACAAAAAAAATCACCTGGACCAGATGGCTTTACAGGAGAATTTTATCAAGTATTCAGAGAAAAAACTGACACCAATCCTACACAAACTCTTTCACAACATAGAATAAGGTGACAAACTACCGAACTCCTTCTATGAAACTACTATAGGTTGAGCCCCGGTGGCGTAGTGGTTGTGCGCGGGACTGCGGCCCACTGGGATGGAGGTTCGATTCCAGCTCCCAGGAGCAAAGGCTGGGCCTCCTACCCACCACCAGGGCAGTGATGCCTAAAATAAATAAATAAAGAAAGAAAGAAAGAAAGAAAGAAAGAAACTACTATAACATTCATACCAAAACTGGGCAAAGTTTCCACAAAAATTGAGAACTACAGACCAATATCCCTAATGAACATTGATGCAAAAATCCTTAATACAATACTGGTCAATAGAATACAAAAGTATATAAGACAAACAATTCACCATGACCAAGTGGGGTTCATACCAGGGATGCAGGGGTGGTTCAGCTTACGAAAGGCCATTATCATTTGCCACATTGACATGAAAAACTCTAAGAACCACATGATAATAGATGCATAAAAAATATTCGACAACATCCAACACCAATTCCTGTTTAAGACACTCAAGAAGATAGGAATAGAAAGAAAATTCCTCAAGACAATATAAGCTATATATGAAAAACCAACAGTCTATGTGATAATCAATGGAGAAAAGACTAACACAATCCCACTGAAAAAGGGGACCAGACAAGGATGTCCCTTGTCCCCACTTTTATTCAATATTGTACTGGGGGTTTTAGCTAACAGTATAAGACAAAGAAAAGATATCAAAGGTATTCAGCTCGGGAAGGAAGAAGTGAAATTATCGTTATTTGCAGATGATATAATTTTATATAGGGAAAATCCCAAAAGCTCCACAAGGGGGATATTGGAAACAATGGAGGAGTATGGCAGAGTGGCAGGAGACAAGATCAACAATCAGAAGTCCTTCGGACTGCTGTACACATCAGATAAGATCACAGAAGAGGAGATAAAAAAAAGAGGTACCATTTACAATAGTCACACACAAATTGAAATATATAGGGATATACCTGACTAAAGAACAAAAGGTCTATATGATGAAAACTACAAAACACTATTACAAGAAACGAAGAGTGACTTCAACAAATAGAAGAATATCCCATGCTCATGGATCAGAAGAATCAACATAGTAAAGATGTCGGTTCTGCCCAAGGCACTATATAAGTTTAATGCAGTTCCAATACAATTACCCTTATCTTTCTTTAAAGAAATGGAAAAAATGATCACCAACTTCATATGGAGAAGGAAGAAGCCCAGAATTAGCCAAGATATCCTTAAGAAGAAGGACACTGTGGGAGGGCTTGTTTTACCTGACTTTAGCACATACTATACAACCACAATGTTCAAAATAGCATGGTATTGGCATAATGATAGATACTCAGACCAAAGGAAAAGAACTGAAAACCCAGAAATAAAAACATCAGCATACAGACAACTGATGTTGATAAGGGTTCAAAAAATATCAAATGGGAAGCAGATGCCCTTTTCAACAAGTGGTGCTGGACAAAATGGATATCTGCTTGTAGAAAAGTGAAACAAGACCTTGACCTCACTCCATGTACGAGACTAAACTCAAGATGGATCACAGACCTCGAAGTAAATCCCTAAATTATTAGGGCCATTGATGAGGGAATTGGGACCAACCTGAGAACATAGGCACAGGGATTACATAGACTATCAGAAATAGGGAAGGACACAAACACAGAGGAGACACAAATAGATAGGTGGGATATACTGAAGATAGAACACCTGTGTGCATCAAAAGAATTCGCCAGGAGAGTAATAAGAGAACCTGTGTACTAGGAAAACATCTTTAGCAATGACAAATGGCCAATAAACATATGAGAAAATGTTCCTGATCATTGGCCACAAGAGAACTGCAAGTCAAAACAATAGTGAAATACCACCTAACACTCTCAAGGATAGCCCAATTAAAAAAATCAGAAAGCAATAAGTGTTGGAGAAACTGTGGGGAGATAGGAACACTTATCCACTGCTCTATAGTTATGTACAGCCACTATGGAAATCAATTTGGAGATATCTGAAACAGATGGAAATTGAGTTACCATATGTCCCTGTAATTCTCCTACTGGGCACCTACCCAGAAGAGGCAAGCAATAAACCACAACCAGACATCTGTGCTCCAATGTTCATCGCAACACCGTTCACAATTGCAAGGAGTTGGAAGCAGTCCAAATTTCTATCAACTGATGAATGGATTAAAAAGCTGTGGTACATACATACAATGGAGTACTATGCATTACTGAAAAGCAGTGATGAACACATGAAGTACACCACCGTATGGTAAGAACTGGAGGAAATTATGCTAAGTGAAGTTAGCCAAGTGCAAAAGGACAGATACAACATGAGTCCGATGAGGTAAGCTTAATTTTTAAAAATTGCAAAAGGGGTATCTTGGGTAGCTACTGTATTCAAAAATGCCTGGGGAGAGGCCCAGGTGGTATGGCAGGAGCCAGACCAAATTCAGGGCTACATATGGTAGCCAACTGGAGTTGGGGGATAGGGGTGGGACGTGGGGCAGATGGTGATGTGTAGAAAGGGAATGGGGTATTAACCCACCCAAGGGGAGTGTATTGTTTATATCTCCACAGGGAAAGAGGGACCAAACTTAAACCCGGTGATTCAGGATGTGAATGCAGTGTGACAGTATGGAGTGGGGCACCAATGGAGGGGTCTGAGCACACAACCCCAATCCCAACTTCAGGGGCAGCCACCTCTCCACCAGGGAAGTTTGCCTTGGAGGTCAGCACTTGAAGCTGCAGCTTGGGGAGTGAGAGATGCCTGACCAGAGCACATGAGAAAAAATGAAGGGGGAGGAAGAAAGAATGGTGTGCATCCTGGTCCACCTAGTGTTCAGGATGATATTCCGACTCAGCACAGCCGATGCACATAGAGGATCATATGGCCAGCCTCGCTATGAAATACAGCTACCATCACTGACCTTTTGGGATCAATAATGGAGAAACAGGGTCAGGATTACACCCTGTCTGACACAACCACACCAGGGCACAACACTAAGTGTGTGCAACAGAGCGTGGAGCTCCAGATGGAATGACAGGGATAAACTTTGGGACCAGGGAGTGGCACCCCATCCGACTCAACCAGGGGACATTCCTAGAGGTCAATGAACAGACCTTGAATTATTTACAGGTTTTTATATTGTAATTTTTATTTTTTTACACATATATATGATATTGTTGTGTTTTTGGTTTTTTTGCTGTTATCATTGTTTTATTTTCTTTGGTTGCTTCATTTTAGGAAGCTTTTTTGGGTACATATTGTTAGCTTTGCAGATTTATCTAAATAAGATAGGCTGGATGAACAGTCTGGAGGCAAAAATGACAGGACTGATGGTTGCGGGGCAGGGGCCATGGGAGAAGGGGAGGAGGGGGAAAGAAGGTGGTGTTGATCAACCCAGGGATAAGGGTATATCAATTGATCCAAGATGAGAGACAAGATGGGTGAGAGAAGTCCAATAGGGATTGATCAAGAGTAATGTAACAGAAAGAAAATACTGAAACTCAAATGGAGGCTGAGCATGATGGTGGGACAAGAGTAAATAAAAGGAAATAGAAGAAAGAACTGGGGGCTAAAGGGCATTTATAGAGATTTAAATACAGGCATGTACATAGGTGCATATATTTATATGTGATGGTGGGGGAAATAGAAAAACGAACATATACTTATAGGCTTAGTAGTAGAGCAGCAGATGGGCATTGGACTTCCATTTAAGTACTTCCTCAGTGCAAGAACAGTTTGTTCTTTTAAATTGGCATTCCACGATGCTCACCTTCCCAACATGATCACTGAAGACAAATGTGTGCATAAGCAAAGGTGGTAAAGAAAACTGATCCTGGCTATCAAAAGATGTAGCATCTGGGGTCTTAAAGGCTTGAGTAAACTAGCGGCTATCCAGTTCAGAAGCAACAAAGCCCACATGAATGAAGCACACCAGCTTGTGGGACCATGAGTTGTCAAAAGGATCAGTTATCTGGCTTCAAGAACTAAAAATCATAACATTGTGTGCTCACTTTCCTGATACGAGCACTGACAACAAATGTGTGCATAAGCAAATATGGTGAAGAAAGCTGAGGGTGCCCGGCTATGAAAAGATATAGTGTCTGGGGTCTTAAGGGGTCTTAAGGCTTGAAAGTAAACAAGTGGCTATCCAGCTTAGAAGCAACAAAGCCCACATGGAAGAAGCACACCAGCCTGTACACGAGGTGTTGAAGGGATCTGGTGTCAGGCATCAAAGAACTAAAATTATATCATTACAAATGAGGGGGAATACAGATTGGGGACCCAAAGTCCATCAATAGGTGAAGTTACATCCTCTTACAGAGGGGTTGCAGGGAGGAGATGAGCCAGTTAAAGTACAGTGTAGTAACAACGAAATACGCATCTTTCCTCTAGTTCTCAAATGCTTCCTCCCACCCACTATCATGCTCCTGGTTCTACCAGACAAATCTGGCCAGATCAGGGGATGTACACTGAAGACAGAAACATGGGGAATTTAGAATAGATGTTCTCGTTCCCTCAGGACTGGTGATAGGAGTGGTGATAGTGGGAGGGTAGAGGGATGGTGGAATAGAAAAAGGAACCACTTTCAGGGATCTACATATAACCTCCTCTCTGGGCATGACAACAGAGAAATGAGTGAAGGGACACATTGGACACTGTATGATATGAAAAAGCAATAACAAGTTGTAAATTATTAAAGGTTCATGGGGGGGGGGGCAGGGAAGTATGGGGAGCTGGAAATGGGGTCCCAAGTGAAGGGTGGATGTTTTGAGAGTGATGATGGCAACAAGTGTGCAAATGAGGCCTGCATAAAATTGATGCATGTATGGGTCATGAGGGGAGGTGTATGAGTACCCAATAAAATGATTCATTAAAAAGGGGGGGGATGGGAAAGAGGAGCTTATACCAAAGGTTCAAGTGGAAAATGTTTGGAAATGAATGTGGCAACATGTGTGCAAATGTGCTTGATACAGATGATGTATGGAATGTTATAATAGGTGTAAGAGCCCCCAATAAAATTATTTTTTAAAAAGAAATAAAACATGTAACCCATTTACAACTAGATTTATCATGTATTCTCTGATTAAAATTGACAACAAATATTACTAAGGATTCTGTATAGTGTTTTGTTAACCATGAATTACTATACCACATGACACTAAACCAGGTACACCACTGTCTTAACTCCCTGGAGGATTCAGAAGCCTTCCACAGAGACTTACAGCCTTGGAATCTTTAATAGGGTTGCTATGAATGGGTGCCTCTGTAGTGGGTATTGCTTGTTTATTTGTTTTATTTTGGGTTGGTTGTGCTATGGGTTTGGTGTTGGACTCTAACTGCAAGGTGTGTAGTTCAAACCCAGTACCATGCCCTGTGAGAACAGTGATACTGTCTGGTCCTGTAAAGGTTTACAGTCTGAGCCATGGTGGCATTCTGGTTACTCATATCAGAATTCAAATTATGAACACCAATTAGCAGAAGGCTATGGAGGATGGTGGGAGCCCAAAACCTATCTGTAAAGTAAATAGTTAGATTAAGCAGATTGCACCCTCACTAGTCACAGGCAAGTGTCTCAAACAACTTTACTATCAGACAGAGATCATTGTAATCTTGATTGTGACTCTAACTTGATACTTGATCAGCTACCTTGAATTTGTTTTATCTCTTGCATGTTCCATGACAAAAATCTCCTTCCTGACTCTTTAAATATCGAGGGTTGTATTTTCTTTCTTACTAATTATTTTTCTCTTTATATCATTTATTATTCTATCCTTACCACTTAATTTTGATTTTGCTTTTTAATGAATTTCCCAGTTTGTAAAGCACAGAAGGAGATGCATAGAGATATAATAACTTATACAAGGGTTTATAGGGGATGCAAAGGTTGGAGGGGGGAGGAGATAGGGAAGGTGTGGAGATTTCTGTAGCAAACAGTGAAGGCAAGAGTGGGGAGGAAGCACTAGAATTGATTGTGATTACACAACTCATATTAAAGGCGATTTAACCATGGGGAGAAGAAAAGTTCAAAATTGTGGTGATTATTGTACAATTCTTTATATAATTGAACATTTGAACTATTGAATTGTATTGTGTGTAGGTTAGGTGTCAATAAAAATGTGAAAGAAAAGCACACCCCAAACTAGTCACCATCCAAGCATTTCTAAAGGTCAAGAACCATTGGTACTGAAAGAAGATGTCCAAGCTTCACAAAAGGGATTAGCCAAAAACAAGGCCCCAGGACTTGACAGAATACCAATTGAAATGTTTCAACAAAATGATTAAGCACTGGAAGCACTCAGTTGTCTATGCCTTTTGTCTATGTCTATGTCAGTTGTCTAAGAAATTGGAAGACAGCTTTCTCTACTTGACCAGCTGACTGGAAGAGATCTGTATTTGTACACATTCCAAAGAAAGGTGACTCAACAGAACGCACGCCTACATACAACAATGTCGCAGATGTCACACGCAAGTAAATTTCGCCGAACATCTTCTAACAAGGCTTGCCATAGTACACTGACAGGGAGATGCCAGAGGTTCATGGCTGATTAAAAAGAGGATGTGGAACAAGAGATATCATTGCTGATGTCAGATGAATCTTGTTGAAAGCAGAGAACACCAGAAAGATATTTACTTGTATTTCAGTGACCATGCATTCAACTGTGTGCCTCATAACAAACAATTAGGAGTAACCTCATGAAAAAAACGGGAATTCCAGAACATCCCATTGTGTTCAAGCAAAACCTCTACATGAATCAAGAGGCACTTGTGTCAACAGAACCAGGAAATAATGCACGGTTTAAAGTCAGGAAAGATGTGTGTCAGGGTTGTACCTGACATTGTACTTTTTCAAACTGTATGCTGAGCAAAGAATCAGAGAAGCTGGATTACAGAAAGAATAATGTGGCATTAAGGTGGGAGAAAGGCTTATTAATTATGCATGAAATGCAAATGCAGGTGTACACTTTGTTTGCTTAAAGTGAGGAGAACTTTAAGTACTTTCTAATGAAGATCAAGGGTTGCAGCTTTCTGTATGGATTACAATTCAATGTAAGACCCAAATCCTCACAACTGGACTAATAAGTTTATCATGATAAACAGAAAAAGTTGTAGTTGTCAAGGGTTTTGTCTTGCTTGGATCCACAATCAATGCTCATGGAAACAGCAATCAAGAAATCAAACTCGCATTGGGCAAGTCTGCACAAATGTCAGCAAGCAAGGGCACTACTGTGAGGACTGACATGTGCGTGGCCCAAGCTGTGGTCTTTTCAATGACCTCATATGCATGCTGGGCATTGAATATGGAAGCCCAAAGAAGAATCGATGTATTTGAGCTATTGTACTGGCAAAGAATATTATAAATACCATGGATTGCCAAAAGGACAAACAAATCTGTCTTGAAAGAAGTCTAGCCAGAGTGCTCCTTAATGGCCAGGATGGTGAGACTTTGTCTCACCTACTTTGGACATGTTGTCAGCAGAGGCGAATCCCTGGAGAAGGATGAGCAAAGTAGAGAGGCGGCAAAAAAGACGAAGGCCTTTGAAAGGACGGACAGACACAGTGCTGCAGTGATGGGCTCACCGACAAGAACAATTGTGGGGAGGGACCGGACAGGGTGATGCTCCGTCCTGTGGCACACAGAGTCATCAGGAGAGGAAACCCACACGGTGGCACTTAACAACAGCCTACTGGAGGCAAAGATTTGCTGCAGGCCCTGGCACTTCAATAGGGGCTCATGAGTATTTCCCCCTGGCTGCTGCCTATTAAGATGTTAGGTGGCCCAGGAGGAAGCAAATGTACCACTTGAGGTGAGGACAGCCTTATGCAACAGAGGTGGAGGGCACAGTGCACAGAGTGCGATCTGAGCGGCGGAGCCTGGGGGGAGAGGGAGAAGTTGAGTGACTGGAGTTGTGCCTGAGCAGTTGGCAATGCCACTCTGAGGGTGGGGGAGGCAGATGAGCTACTTGTCCAAGATCAGCTCAGGAGTTGCTAGGATGTTTGTGTGAAACCCACAGAAGGTGAGGCGGAGAGGCCAGTCATAGAAGAGCCCCCGTGAACCCCAGATGAGTAAGACAAGTTTAGCAGGACACATCAGGGAGCAGTGTGGTCTGTGACAAAGTGGGGGACCTGCTTTCTATTGTAAGAGGCAGTGGTTTTTCCACCACTTTCCACTTACTGCTTTTTGGGATGGCAGCTCTGGCCTCCTAAGAGCTTCTGAATTTTCAAGGCAAGCCAGAGTCTGGAGTTTTGTAGGAAGTTTCTCCTCTCTGCTTCTCTTCTCTCCTTCCCCCACCCCAAGGCAGTTCATTCAAATTTTGTGAAAGTGCTGGATGGGGCAAATCATCCCCATCTGTGTGCTGGACTCAGCTCATGTACTCCAGCTGGCCGCCGCTGGCGTCAGAGTAATGAGGAACAGGGCTGGGGCAGAATGTGGTAGGGACAGGGTCAAGGGCTGCTGTCCATCTGACTGAGTGCACAGCAGTAGGAGTTTTACAGAGGGAGTGGCTCCGAGCACTGAGTATCATGTGAGTTTGAGGACAGAAGTTTGGACCTCGGGATGCCACATGAAGGTTTGACCAGAGCACTGGTAGGGGCACTCAGGGAATTACCGAATGAAAGGTCCCCCTTACTTACCTGGGACAACGAAGGGAGGCTGACGCCACTGGCTGCTTCAGAGGAGAGCTGCCCATCGAAGAAGGTGGGGCCTGTGTGAGGCAGGGCTTTGTCAACCCCCTGAAAGAAAACTCAACCGTCTCCATCTCCCTCTGGGACAATATGACTCACAGACATTTGGAAACTAGATGCCACAAAAGGTGAGTTCATCTCCTTGTTCCCAAACCCTCCATGTCCAGTGTCGAGGGTAGGCCTGGGCTGACACTGGGCTGTCGAGGGTAAGGCCTTAGCCACTCTGAGCCCACAGCGACCCTGCCCAGGAGAACTTTGCACTCAGGGGCACTTTCTGATGTCGCTTGAAATAGGTCAGGGTAGAAAGACCCCTGTGAGGCTCAGTGACTGTACCTCCTTAGAGAGACTTTCTCCAGAGGAGTAGTTAGGAGGTTAGCAATCCGAGTGTCACTGCTGTGCCACCACGGGGACCCGGTCAAGGTGTTCTCTGTCATGCACTGCTCAGTGCAGCAGCCCAGCTTGAAATATAATGTGGTTAGAGAGACTGAGGAGCTGGAGCCCTGGACTGGTCTAATTCAAATAGCCTAGCGTGGCATTGCCAACACCTTGACTTTGTCTAAGTCACGCCAGTGCCTGACTTCTGATGTCCAGGGCGTGGAGAGCGAGCTCTGTTTTAGGGCACCAAGTGGATGGTGCTATGCTATAGCTGCTGCAGGAAGCACTACACCCTCTCAAAGGGTGGGCTCCTTTCCCTGCTGACTGGCTCTAAGGAGACTCAGCATGCCTCCGCAGGGCTGTGGGGGGGGGGCAGGGCGGGGAGCACCCCTCTCTTTTCTTCTTCTGGGGGCAGCTCTGACCCACAGGTTGTCCTTAGAGTCCAGCAGACTGGGGAAGCCTACATAGATCACAGGCCCTGCGCCTCAGCTCAGTGTACTAAGCCCAGGGTTTTGCCCAGCTCTGAATAATAGGGCCAATTTTAGTTTCCTGCCCTTGGTCTCTCATGTGAGTTTGTCACCCAAGGGACTTTGTGGGGACAGGCATGTGTGTGTGTGTGTGTGCATGTGTGTGTGCGCATGAAGGGTGAGGTTGAGGGAAGGGGAGGATCTGGAAAAGGGTTTGATTTGGCAGGATTCAAGCATTCCCCACAAATTTGCATAGTGTAGGGATCAAGTCCCTGACAATCACTATTTCTTTTTCTTTTTAGCGTTTCAAACAAACAACTCAAACAAGCAACTAACCAGACAACGACAACAAAATAGTCCCTTTCCCATATATCACAAAGAATATTTTTTTTCCTACAGACAGAAGTTACTGTGACCTTCTGCCAAATCTTCCTCAGGCTCGTGTGTGCGTATGCACACACACATACACATACACACATGCACTCACCGATAGAGTGTTTTCTCCCCTGTGAAAATGATCAGGCTGTATATGTTGCTCTATAACTTGCTTTTCTTGCTGAACCTGTCCTGGGTAATCTTTCATCAGTAAACAGAGGCAGGCTGTGGTGGTCATGTGCTTATGTTAATTTTATGATTGAAATGTGGGGGTGGAGTCTGGCCTGTTGATCTGGAGATGGCCATTGATAATCCAATGAGGCCTCCGTGTGGGCATGGCTTTCTCCTGGGACTTCTGGGAAATCTCGCGATGTTTCCCTCCTGAAGATGAGAAGCTATCTTCCCCAGTTGTTGGGAGTAAGCCTCAGAGACGCTTAATCATGAACAAGATAAGATAGCAGCATCCAAGAAGCTGGAGGAGCCGGTGGAGAGACCACACAGCTTTGCCCTGATGGAGCCAGACCTCTGAAGCTGGGGCGGCCACATGGAGACCTCTGCCAGCGATGAGTTGCTTTTGCCACCACAGGATGCTGTTGATGGACCCTGAGCCCTGGAAGCGAGGAGCCATGGGAAGGCCCCTGCCAGCACCGGGACTCTGCACCCACTGACCTGTGACTTCGTGAGTCGGAAGGAGACTTTATAGATTGATTTTGGGCATAGGGGCTAATATCGGACTTATGACTTAGAACTGGACTGGGCTGGGATATTTTCTCAATGTCCTGTTCCTCTTGTATATAAACCTTTATGCGTGTCTGTGAAATTTGTACCTCTAGTCTACCCGGACTAACCCACAGACCCACTCCTTTTACAGTGGCTGCATATTATTCCACTGTTCACTGGTGGAATGGTTTAGTTAATCTCTCCTTGATGAATCGGCGCCCTTGTGGTGTAGTGGCTGACACTTTGGGCGATCCACTAAAGGTCAGCAGTTCGAAACTAGCAGTCTCTCTCTGGGAGAATGAGGCTTTCTACTGCCCCAAAGAGTGAGTTTTGGAAACTCCCAGGGACTATTCTATTCCATCCAATAGGAAACTCAGTGGCACTGAGTTTTGGTTTGTTGTTTTTGGTTTGGTTTTTCTCAGCTAACATGTGGGCAGACAAGCAAATAAATGTTGACCCTGTTTTATGCAGCTGGCATTTTGAGGCTGTTACAGAAAGAAACGTTGTCTGGTATAGGAGTGAACACAGGCAGGGCTTTTAGTGTAAGGCACATGCCCTTGGGCCCAGCTGTTCCACCCCGAGGAAGGGGGTCAGTTGCTGCTGAGTAGATTCTGGCTCTTGCAGGCCTGTGTTCAAAGAACTGTGCCTCAGGCTCTCAGGGCTGGGACCTTTCAGAAGCAGATTGCCAGCTGTCTTCTGAGTTTGACCCTTCAAGAGTTGGGCTCTTCACATTTTGTGCCACCCAGACACACTGCCGAGTAGACAGGACTGCTGACACCCTCCTACAAGAAGTGTGCACAGTGACCTTTGAACAAACTCTCTGGTGAGAGAGAGTACCAGCTCAGGTCCATTGGATGGAAGGGGTTCTGCAGCCAATGAGTGAGCGCTACATCCCTAAGCAACTGACACAGGGTGTCAAGGAGAGGTTGAGAAATCCACAAAAAAATGTTTGGTGCCCATCTCGCCCCTCCTCAGTGTAACAGTTTTAGGAGCAAAAGGGTCCCCACAAGGACCTCTGCTGTGCGCTGCCCCACCTGGCCTCTCGTGGGCCGCTGCTCCAGACTGATGGACAGGGGAGACCTCCCAGGCACCTATCTTAGGAGCCTTTTCTCAGCAGGCCCCGCTGACCCTGCCCAAGCAGTCCCCCTCCCTCGGGGGCTGCTGGTGCCTCCACTTGGCTGGGAAAACTCATAAGGCAGACTGCCTGGGGAAAGAATAATTTCCCGTTGGATTGAAGTTGATGTTTTCCATTCACCTTCAGACAGCCAATCCCTTTTCACCAAGGCACCGCATTTCTCAGACGCCCCACCCCCACCCCCTCTTCTCCAACAGCCTCGAGAGTCTGGTCATGTGGAAGCCTCTGGATGGAGAGCCGCTAGGGCTGCGGGCAGGGGCTCACTGCTGGGCCCCCTGCCTCATCCCTCAGCCGCTCACGAGGGGCGGAGGGGACGGAAATGGGCCCACCGCAGGCCTCGCAGCTCCGCAGAGAAATCCGTCTTGGGTTGGGGGGAAGCCCAGATGGAATCTCTGGGCTGGGAAATAGATGTTTGCTTGCTGTCCCTGCTTGCCTCTCGGTTCATCTGTCACTGTTAGCTCAGTGCTGATAATTCTGTCGAGTTGGAGCGCTCGCCTGCGTTGGCAGGGAATGGAGCCAGCAGGGATCTTTTCTCCCTCCCCCTCAGCAGAAACTCACTGCTTCCGGTTATGGGGGGAGAGAGGGGCTGTTCTCAGAGTTTTCAATGGTTTGGCCTCATGGAGGGGGTTTGACCTGTCAGGCTTTCCTGCCCAGGCAGATTAGGGGCATCTGTGAAACAGTGCAGGGGTGAGCAGAGGCCACGGTGCCCACCATCCGTCCTTGGCTATCCTCCTGCCCATCCAGAGAGAGCTGTGGAGGGAGCTGTCGCCATGGCATCGAGGTGAGCATCAGGAGCATCAGACCGACTGTAGCACCTTGGTCAGTGACTTACAAGGTGCTAGGAACCCAGAGTTCTGCCCCCCAGTTACGGCAATCCGTCCCCCGCCCGGACCACCACACTCTCCCCTTGGAGTGCTGACGTGGCTGTTATTTGTTGACTCTTGACAACCTCAGGCCCCACAGAGGACATCTGTTTCTTAGGGTTCTCTTGGCTGTAATCTTTACAGGGGGCTCCCTGGTGGGGCAGACAGTGCGGTATCGACTGCTAATAAAAAGATTGGAGGTTAAACCCACCAGCCACTCCACGGGAGAAAGAGAAGGCATCTGTGTCCATGAAGCAGTTCCTCCTGGGAGACCTGTCCAGCAGCTCTGCTGTGCTCCAGAGGGCTGCCTGGAGTTGGCAGTCGGCAAGTGTGCTCCAGCATGGCTTGTCCATCACCATGGACACTGTGGGGGGAGGTACATGGTAGTAGCCTGTTCAGCTCTCAGAACAACTGCAATCACCTGGTACATTTGAAGAAAATGGCATCGCAGAAATGCCCAGGTCCTACAGCTGGGGAATGGCAGATCCAGGAAAGGAATGGTCAGTCCCCAAGACCACCCCTGTTCACCACTGCCTCTTTCCAGAAGACACAGTGAGTGAGGGTGCTCGGCCGGCACAGAAGACAGGTTCTGAAGCCATGTGGTTGACAGGGAAGAAAACGTGCCACATGATACAGTAGCCAGAAGGGTCAACACAACTGTTCCTGAAGCCCGGGTCTCTTAAAGTTCCAGACATGGCATAAGTGTCCTTTCCTCTAAGGGTTTTGGGTAACCACTGAGGCCTTCTTGCCTCTGTCAGTAAAAGAGAGAGCTGAGCAAATGCAACTGGATCCTAAGCCCTTGGGTTTTGGAGTTGTTTGCTTTGGCCTGAAATACCCAGTTGGAGCAAGTTGCTCAGTTTGAGTCACAAAAGCCGAGTCCCTCCTTGACTCGTTTTTTTCTAGAAGGAAGCCTTTGCTCTGCTGTCCTCTCCCCTCCGTCTGTAGTGACCTTTGCCACAGCCAGTCCCCTGAACACCAGCCAGCACCAGCTCTTGTGCTGTTACAACGGAGAGCCCACGGTTGACCCTTAGCTGGTCTTGGTGCTGAGAGCTGGGGATGAATGAAAAGGTTGCCAACTGAGTTCTCTTCAGCCCCGACCTCCTGCAAGCAGCCTGGAGCCTCGGGAGACCAGGCTGGGGTGGTCGTCTGCCTGGCAGCGCCTGGCAGACGTGTGCTTGGGACATTACCACGCCCCTTCTCCTGCATTTAGCACTCCCAGGCTGGGCCAACACTAACATTTACACTCGAAGGCCAGGCAGCAGCCCAACACTGCTTCCGTCCTCCGGGCTCTCCTAGGCCCAGGGGATGGATGTGCAGAGCTCAGTGTTGGGAGAGAGCCTGTGTGGGCTAGGCAGGAGTCACATGAGATGCCAAGAACTCTGCTGAGCAAGGAAACAGGTCCAGGGCCTCAATGACAAAACCATAGTAGTAATAATAGCAATTATTTATCAAGGGCTTATTTTATGCCCGCTGCTGGGATATGTCTTTTCTGAGCATTTTTGTTTTGATTTTCACTGCAGTGCTCCCAGGCAGATACATCTTCACTTAAAGGCTAGAACGGAGAGGTCAGAGAGTAAATGGCTTCTCCAAGGTCACCCTGCTGGCAAACGACGGCCCTTGGTAGCCAACTGGAAACAAAAATGAACAACTCACTGCCATTGCGTTGCTGTCGATTCAAAGCGACCCTTTAGGAGAGAGTAGAACTGCTCTGGGAGTTCCTGAGACCATACCTCTTTGCGGGAGTAGAAAGACCTGCCTTTCTCCATCCAGCTCTGCTGACTTATGGATGGCAGCTCAAATCGTAAGCCCCATGTCACCAGGGACTGTAGGTGGCCAACCACAGAGCCTTGGCAATTCTCAGGTCAGGTTGGGCAGTGTGAGGTAATGAATGAAGCCTGGTTAGCTTAAGGCAACAGGGAGTGGTGGAGACTGAAGCATCCCAGAGAATGAATACCCCTGGCTGCTGCAAAGAGATGCCATTCAGCAGCACCGAGGCCCTGATAGAGCAGTTCAAATCTGCCCAGAGTCAGAATCCACTCTGTGGCTGCGCCAGGCAGTACGTGGTTCTCAGTGGTTGTGGCCCAGTTGAGATGTGGGACCCATTAAAGCAGGTCATTGGGCTTTCAAGAGAGAAAATCTTAGCACATTTGTTTTTATAATCAGGGGGAAAAAGTATTTATACATCTACTCATTTTTGTTTGAAGTCTTACAGTGTTTAAATGTTGGCACACATTCCTTTTCTATAAAAACACAGCAGGAGCCAAGTCAAACATGTCTTCAGGGGACAGCGCTGCTCGACTTGTTCTGCCCTGTGCCTGGCTTGCTCTGTGCACGAGGCCAGAGAGAGACTAATGGGGGTAGGGGTGCTTATATGATCTTGCCATCACTCTGAGCGTCCCCCTCCCCTCACCTTGGTAGAAATCTACAGCCAGAGAGCCAAGTCCTTTAGAACCCTTCCCATCATCGCGACCCCCCCTCCAGCTGAGTCCCTTCCCACAAGGTAGACAGTCTGCTTAGACAAGGAGACGTGTCCCCCAGAGTATGCTTCCTTGGTTTTAGACCACCTTTGTGGCCTCGAGGCCCTGAGGTTTTTACCCAGATGTCCTTTCAGTTATGTACTGCTGTATGATAAACCACCTGGACTTTGTGGGCTTAGCGAAGGGGTTCTCTCTGTGATCACTCTTGAGATCCAGTCCAAGGGTAGCCAGGCCAGAACTGTCTGAAATATTCTCACTCACATATCTGCAGTTAATCCTGACTATCAGCTGGGTTCTTGAGAACAAACACATAGGTTTAAGAAAAAAATGTGCCAAGAGAGGGAACCAATGGAGGAAGAATCACCTTTGTGACCAGTCCAGGAAGGGACACTAACCACCACCTATCCGTTTGTCCTATTCTGGTGGTACCAGAGACCTCATGTAAATTGGAGTTGGAGCAAGTGGCATGTTGGAGAAATTGCTTAAGCACCTTGGTAATGTATGTGGCAGGATGGCATGAAGGTCGTGTGGAGAGGAGGAGGTATGGGGGTGGGAGTGCCATCATTATAGTGGTCAGCAATTCAAACCTCCCAACTGCTTCACAGGAGAAAGACGTAGCAATCTGCTTCTGTACAGATGACAGCCTTGGGAACCCTTTGGGGCAGTTCCCCTCTGCCCCATCGGCTTGCTGAGAGTATGAATTAAATGCCAGTAGTGGATGTTGGTTTGGAGGTCTAGCCCTGATCTGGGTAGACTTCCGGAGCATCAACCCTACAGGTCACAGTATTTTGTTCCCCCTCTGGACCTCTTGCTCCCTCTTCTTCACTCAGCTCACTCCTGCACATCTTTCCTAAAGTGCTGAGCGAGATAGCACTTTCTCCATGGAGTCAACACAGTTGAGGGCTGAATTGAATGCTGTGTGAGGTGAACATGATATCCATTACCCTATGGAAACCAGCTAAGGTACCATAATGTGTTAGCCTGGATAGACTAGAGAAACAAAGACACACATACGTATATAAGGGAGAAGTTTATATACAAGAGCAATTGAACATAGAGAAAAACATTCCAGCCCAATCCAGTCCAAGGTCACAAGTCTGATATTTGCCCATATGCCCTATACCAGTCTATAAAGTCTTCTTAAGACTCACAAAATGCATGCAATGGTACCAAATGCAAGATGATCACAAGCTAGATGGGTAGAATGCCTTGGATCCAGTGGTGTTGAAAACATCTCAGCACTAGCAGATGTCTCCAAGTAGGTCCTCCAGATTCAGAGGTCTGGTTTCATCAGGGTACATCCACATGGCCTCTCCTCCAGGATGTCTCACAGAGAGTCAGCCTTGTGTCTTGTCAGTATAGCGTCTCTAAGAGAGTGAACCAGCAGAAAGTCTCCAAGAACGTGAACTGAGAGTGACAGTGTCTTCGTCTCCAAGAAGGAATTACAACATTTCCCAGAATTCTCAGGAGAAGGCTGCGCCCACACAGAGGTCTCATTGGCTATCTCCAGATTGACAGGCTACATTCTTAATCCTCAAATTGACACCAGATTAGGTGACTGCCACAAACGCTGATGACTAGCACTGAGTCCCTGCACAAGTTATTCAACCTCCTTGACAGTATCCTCATGTGCAGAATGAAAGTAATAAAGCACCCTCAGAAGCTCTTGGGAGGGTTAAATGAATTATGCATGTTTAACACCTAACGTTGAGCCATGCATAAAACCTGGGTGCCCTCGTCCTCACAGCATCTCTACAGGCCCCTGGGGAACTGCCTCACAGGGGCTCATGGACAGTAATATTTCTGGGAGCAGATTGCCAGTTTTTTCTCTCCCAAAGAATTTCTGGTGGGTTTTGACCTTTTAGGTAGCTGCCAAGGCCTTCGCACATTGCCCTTCAGGGTTTCTCAGAGCTAGTGCTCACAGTACTCAGCACCCATATCTGTATGGCAGTTGCCTGTTTGTCTGTATGCCTCCCTTTCTAGATTGTCAGCCCTTGAGGGTTGACACTACACCCATCAAGTGCTTGGTGCTGAGTAATAGAAGTAGGAACCAATAGCAGTTCACTCCTTCTTCCTTACCAACAAATGGAAGCAGCTACAAAAGGTCATCTTCCCCAGACTCCTTTGCAACCATGGGATACAGTCTGGCAAACAAGGTTGCCTTTGGTTGGGTTCCCTTAGATGTAGACTCTTGAGGCAAAGATTTAAGAGCAAGTAGCTTATTTGGAAGGTGGGCTCATGAAGGACTGTTAAGGAAGTGGGAAAATGAGAATGCAAGAGAAGATGCCAATTCAAGGTATGTGAGTGAGCAAGTCATCACTGGGGACAAGTGGGACTCAACCAATGGAGATTTCTAAGAAATGGGGGCAGCAGGCTCCATATTGTCTTCCCTGGGGGCAAGGAAGCTAGGTTGCTTGTCTGTCACTATAGGTTACTGGTTGAGGCTAGTCTCAAATAACCAGAACTCTGGTACTTGAGTCTTGCTCTGTGTGGTAAACTGAGTGAGTTCTTAGGACTGAAGCAAAGCTCTGGCAAAAGGAAGCTACTGTTGTGCCCCTATGATGAGTGCTGATGGAATGTAGATGGGAGAGGCATCCACAATGTCTATTCTAAGGACATGCATATGGAAGTGGTGGTGAATGGCTTCCAGTTCAGCTTCATAAAAGGCTTTAGCCAACAGAAATATAGTTTCTCAACAGTTCTGGGTGCCAGAAGTTCACAATCAATGTGTCAGCAGAGCTGGTTCCTTCTGGAGAAGCTGAGAATCCATACCATGCCTTCCTCCCCGCTTCTCCTGGTTGTCAGCAAGTCATAGCATTCTAGGGCTTGTAGACACAGCAAATCCATCTCTTCCTACATCTTCTCCGCAGTGTCTACTCAAGTCAGGATTAAATCAGGTGGCATTTGATCAGTAATTAGAGGAATGTTTACCACATGATAAGTCCTGAATAAGGATTACTTTATTATTTGTTGTTTTTGTTATTACTAATAAGTATCTCTACCAGGTTCTGTGGAAAGTAATGAAAACATAATATCTGTCCTCAGATAGCTTACAACTCAACAGGAGGGACTCATTGGGTTATAATGAATATAAAGACTATTTTCATTTTATGGATATATTTTGTGATATATTTTACTCCTAAGGGGAAGTCACAAAGTGTTCCCCAAATCATCAGGCTGGGCCTTGAAGGGCCTAACTGCAGTGCAAGAAGAGTCTTGGGAGGAAAACTGAAAATGTTGTCACCTTTGGGGTTGATTCTGCAAAGGTATTGAGTGCATTAAGTGAAGTGGTCTTGTTCCCAAGACGAATGTCTGACAGGCTGGGATGGTGACTCCCAGCTCAGGATGGCTTTGCTTGTTTTCCTCCCATCCCCTAGCTCTCTTGTCCTCCCCAAATCTCTTTTCCACTCTCAACTTGACAATGCCATTGTCGAAATGAGCCCTAGTGGGATGAAATGGCAAGGCAGGTCCTCGTTAGCAAAACATTGGCTAGGAAATATCTTCCCAGCTGAGGGAGGTCCTTTGTCTCAGAACTGCATTGGCAAGCTGGGTGCAGAGTTCATCTCACTCACGGGAGTGCTGCTCACAATGCCCTGTCTGTAGCTGGCCCCACCCACAAAGGGAGGAGGAGAATTTCCCTTCCTCAAACTCTTTCCAAAGCATTTGTACCTATTTCCAAAGGCTATTTCTACTTTGTGTGCTCACTGATGAAGATGTTTAAATCTTCTTGACTAAATAGTGTTGGCATTCCCTGGATGTTCAGGCTCATAACCCTCAAAGTCTGCTCCAGATCAGCTTCGTTGCTGGTCTTTAGAATGCCTACCAGTTCCTACAGGATGTCATTGCAGACTCTCTGGAGACCGGTGCTCTGTGTGTCCCAGGGGGACGGGCCTCACATGGTCACTGTGAAAGAGAAGGACAGGGACAAGCTGCTGGGAAGGCTTGATTCCTTGCAGCCTCAAGAACATGGCACTGGATCCGTGCAGTTTTGGGTTTCAGTCTCTCCCAGGACCTCCTTTGAGTGCTTGATGTCTTGGGGTTCAAGGTAGGGATACTACTTTCTCCCTCAGCATCACACCCCCAAAGATAATTTTTCATGACACGTTCCCACAGGCGGATCTCTATTTTTCATGAAACTAAGAAAAATCATCCTAATAAGTCTTGACATAACTACAAAATATGGGATAGGATATGAATTTTGAAATATTAACCGATGAGTTCTCTATTCCCAGTATTTCCTTCTTCCCTGCTCCTCCCCCCATTCTGCTTTGCGTGCATTTTGTACTCATTGCCTCAGGGAAGGGATGAGTCAGCAGAAACTCTGAGATAAAAGAGAGTCAGTTCTTGGCTTTCAATTTCAGAAGCATCGGCCTCCCGAGGGTGACTAGAATGGAGGAGCATAAATAATACAGTTGGGAGAATGGTTGGGGAAGAGAGCAGTTTCTGACCTGAGATGGAAAGGATTCTCCTGGCTACCCTGAGGGAGGGAGGGAGGTGTTGGACGTGTTGGGGCTTAACCACAGAGCGAGGTCACTGCTGACTTGGGAAGGAGACTTCCTCTTGCAAATAAAGCATGAAGATTTTCATGATGACAAGAGAGCATTAAACCAAGCATGAGGCCCTTCTGAGCACTGACTGCATTCCTGAAGGAGGTCTGCAATGCTCTCCTGAAGTCAAATGGGTAGGAGTGGACTCAGCACCTAATAATGCCCACCCCATTGGAGGGAGCCACCTGGGGGAGTTCCCTTAGCACTGTCACAGTCTTCAGGCTTTTCGCGTGGTCCCAGTAGCTCAATGGCACCCGGGTGCTACACAGGGAGCCAACGTTGAGGATGGTCAGTAAGTACCTCCTGTTGGGGTGGCCATTCCACTGATGGGAACCTCCACCAGTGTCCTGAAGTCTTGTCTGGCCCCATCTGCTCATCCCATGCAGAGAGAACCATTTCTGAGTTTGAGGAAACACGTAACATAGCGATGGCTTGGAATCCTGGACACGTGATAAGTGAGAGTCAAGCAAGATCAGACCCCTGCACCACTTCCCCACTGGAAGAGCAGTGGTGAACCAGCCCTCTTAGAAGTCCTTTAGTTACAGAGACCCACAGGATGCTGGCCATGGTCTCCTACACATCGCTTAGGACCAACTGTGGACAGTCCTTCCCCTATCCCTTTGCTCTCTTTGCAAAACTTAATGCTCACAGATGTGAGGAGATCTTCCTTCCTCCTTCGTAGAAGTTCTAGGAACTCAGCCTGCTTTATCAGCTGTGCCTGGGGACTCTACTCTTCAGCCAGTTGCCCAAGAGGGTGTCATCTCCTAAGCGCCCCTGCCTTTCCCCACCCCCCCAACCCCACCGACCAGTCAAACAAGTCCATAGGCTGCTCTTAATTAAAGAGTCCATTGCCAACTGCTACAGGAAACAAATGGAAATAACAAAATAGTAAACAAGGAGACTTTCAAATGTTCCAGAAGCTTTGAGTCATGATCTCAGGCCCACAATTCAAGGTTTCTTTCTAAGATGATAACCTCCTTTGGCCTGGCATAATGTCAGTCACTGTCATTTGCATTCTGGAGATGAGCCCAGCTGGAGACTGTGACTGCTGATGGGAGTAGAAAGCCCAGTCTTTCTCCCTCAGGGCTGCTGGTGGTTTGGAACTGCCGACCATGCAGATCTCAGCCCAATGCGAAAGCTCTCCACCCCCAGCGAGCCTTCATGACACACGAGAGCAGGCCATGAACCAAGGGCAGGGCTCCTGGGGCACAGGCCACCTGCCCACGGAAATCCTCTCTGTCAGAGAGTTGGGATGGCTGATCTAAAGTAACAACACAGATAGAGACGCACTGCCATTCAAGGACCATGCAGAACTGCCCGGGTAGTGAATCTGGAAGTAGGCTTCCACATCTTTCTTCAGCAGAGCAGCTGGCACGTTTGCAGGGCTGACTTTGAGGTTGGTGCTTCAGTGTGTCATCTGTGGCAGCATCCGGGCTCCTCCAGTGAAGGAGGGTCAGAGCCAGCTCCTGGCACGAGGTCTAGTCAGTGTCATTTTAAGTGGCTGCTGATGCCTGGAAGTCCATGCGTGTTACAGGAGAACATCTCCGGAGAGTGTGCACTGGCGTGTTTTTCAGAGAGAGAGAGAGTGCCAGGGCAGTCTTGCCAGCCTGTCCGTTAGCAGCTGAGTGGAGAACACATTTGCACTGCCCAGATGCTCCCTACACAGCCTCAAATCTTGTGTTCCATGAGTCATAGAATGCCCACTTACATCTTCTGCCTCTGGAGTTCAGTGGGAGGCTGCTGTCCCAATTTTCGTACAAGCTACCCTCTGACAGAAACCTGGACAACCTGGTGACCCGAAGCAACAGCCCTTGTCTCACCAATGCCAACACCAGAGATATGTGTGACTACCAACCCCCCCACCCCCCAAAAAAGAAAAAGATTCATTTCAGTCAAAATGCCTTTCACTATGGAAAAACAAATGGTAACAGCAAAAAATTTAAAGCAGAAAATAATTTGGATTCGAAAGGGTTAAGCTGAATGATGTCACCTCTTTACTATTTACCTGGAGACAGCTTGCTCTCTCCTTCCCTCCCTCCACAACTGCCAAACACTAGGCTGTGACCCTTATTTTTATAGTTCAAAATGAAAGGCATGAGTTTAGGACATTGACATGACACAAATCTGGATGATACTCCAAAAAGCCCTTTGGCATTTGCAGAACTGGAAGCTGAGGCAATCACTGGACCTTGTCCCTTCGCCTTTCAATTAACTTGACAAGTAAACACTTTGTGACAGATGACTCTCCTTGTCAATGCAGTTAGAAAGTCCCTAGGTCCAGGAAGAATACTCAAGCTCGCTTACTTCAGGAAGTGGTATCTTCAATTTATGTGGAGTTTGTCTCAAGGATCCTCCATTGGCTTGGCCTACACAGTTAAGTCTCCTCCATGAAACAAGTATAATGTCAGGCTTGCAATGTGCTTTTTGGTGCAGTAGCTTCATACATGTCCTCGAGGACATCTATTTGTATTCCATTCCACTGTCAGAGTGGTATTCAACCCCTGGAACAATTGGCAGTGTCTGGAGACATTTTTGGATTCCACAATGGGGGAGGAGGGCAGAATAAAGAGAAGTTCCAACACAAAGAGTTAACCAGTCCAAAATGTCAACAGTTCTGAGATGGAGAAACCATGATCATCAGAAGCCCAATTGCTGGAATCCAGAAAAACCTTCCCTTAAGCAGAAGCATGCTGAGTAATGACAACTGAATTTGTAACCATAGTACAAGACCTGACTGGGCCACAAAGCAGAGGCCTCTTGAATAAAGTGACCAGATGTCCTGCTTTTGGCGGAACAGTCCCGATTTTAAACAACTTTTCCTGCATCCCACAGTGTTTTAAAAACAGTCCCGATTTTTGGAAAGAATGCAGGACAAATTAGGGTACGGTGGGAGAATAGGAAGGGAATATTACACACACACACACACACACACACACACACACGCACACCTGTCAATGGTGTCCCGCTTTACCAATTTTAAAATCTGGTCACTTTACTCTTGAACCTTTGAAAATTCTCACAAGAGCCCCTCGAAATTTGCAAGGTTGTCTCTAATTTGCGGATGAGGAAATTCCTAGGGAGAAGGTAAGAAGTTCCTAGGGGGAGCTGAGCCCCGGTGGCATAGTGGTTGTGCGTGGGACTACAGCCCACTGGGATGGAGGTTTAATTCCAGCAGTGGGGCTGAGCCTCCTACTCCCACCACCAGAGAGCTGTGATGCCCCCCCCCCCAAAAAAAGAAGTTCCTAGGGAAAGAATGATGGGAGATGAGTTTCACCCCAAAATGATGTCACTGAAGAATGGGTGTTTTTTTGCTCTAAGAGCTCAATTTTTGCTTCTGGACACTGACCAGGTGGGGTCACCAGTTGCTATAATTTGATAGTTAACTCAACTGGGAATGTCCAGTTTCATAATCCCTATCACCACCCCCACATTGTCCTTGTCCACCAGGGATCCTGTGCTCTGACTTCTCACGCACCCCACCCCTCTCTTGCTTTTTGTTCTAAGACGGGAAGAAGCCTGGTGATGGCAAGCAGCGAATTAAGTCCCCTTGGCCACAGTGGAGTCACATGGCTTCATCTTAGTTAATGAGAAGTCTTCCAGAGGCTTGGTGACTTCCTGCTCTGGGAGAGGACAAGCCTTAGGGCAAGTATGTAGAGGAAATGCAGTTAAACTTGACTTTTGGAAAAGCAATGAGGTGTTTGTTTGTTGTTATTTTTCTCATCTCCAACCAACCCCGTTAATACACTTAAATAATAAGTGTATCGAGTTGAATAGTCATCATCCAAAAGATATGTCCACATATCTACTAACCTTACCTTCTTTAGAAAAGAAGGGTCTGTGTAGATAAAATTAAGACTCAAGATGGGATTCTGTTGGGTGGGCCCTAAAGCCCATGATAAGTATTGTCAGAGAGGGGACCAGGGAAGAACCTGAGGAGGGGGTCCTGTAAAGGCAGAGATGGCAGTAATGCGTCTAAACCAGGAGCACCAAGGATTATAGACAGCTGCCAGAAGCTGCTGGCAGGGAAGCATGAGCAAAATCGGCAGGGAGAGGGAAGGACAAAGGAACCAGCCCTGCTGATACTTTCATTTTGACTTCTGGCCTCCAGACTGGGAGAGGGTCCCCTCTGTTGTTTGAGGACCCCTGATTTGGGGTACTTTGTTGTAATGGCCTGAGGAAAGGAATACAGCAAGTGAGTCTCAATTATGTAGTAGGACAGATTGACACTAAGAAGCATGTTTGGTTTCTCTGAAATTCAAATGTAACTGTACAGCCTGTAATTGTGTTTACTCTATCCAGCAAACTGTCCGAGGAGGAAGCCAAAGGGAGGTCTCCTGGTGACATTATTTAAGCTCCAAATCAAGCCACACCTAAATGATCCACGAATCTGTGTCTGAAAGATCGTGATGAAGCTTTTCTGGGTTTCCCAAAGTCTTCATTTTTGAAATCTTAGAAAGACAGCTCTCTAGGGCTCTCCTGGCCCTCTCCCCCATGCTTCATGGGGATCCGTGTCCAACCACAATGGAACTTGATTGAAGAATACAGGCCATGTACAAAGCACCCTGTGGCTGCAGCACAAAACACTACCAACATGTTTATAAGAGCAGAAAGTGTCTTCTACCTCTGGAGACACCAGATGTCTGGATCCAGCCATGCTCTCTCTAAGTCTCTAGGGCAGTGGTTCACAATCTTCCTAATGTCTCAACCCTTTACTATAGTTCCTCATGCTGTGGTGACCCCCAACCCTAAAATTACTTTCATTGCTATCATAACTGTAATTTTGCTACTGTTACAAATTGTAATGCAAATATCCGATATGCAGGATGTATTTTCATTGTTACAAACGGAACATAATTAAAACAGTGATTCATCACAAAGCAATATGTAATTATATATTGTGAAATATTTATTTCTAATGGCAAGTAAATGAACTTTTACCTTGAAGCATGGTGTATTTTCGGTAACAGTCGTCATGCCTGGTATTTGTATATGGGCGGACTTGACTGGAGATGTATAGAGGAGCTACACCTCAGTTTTCCAATGGTTTTAGATGACCCCTGTGAAAGGGTTGTTCAACCCCCAAAGGGGTTGTGACCCACTGCTCTAGAGGAAGATTCTTTCTCATATCTCTTCACTTCTGGAAGTTCCAAAGTTCCTTGAACCCACTCTGTTCTGGCAAGGACACATAGAAGAGGGTCATGCTCACAGTTCACATTCAGCAGTTTTCAACATAACTGTGTTAGTCCAGGTAGACTAGAGGAACAAATTCATGGATGCACTCTGTGTCAGTCGGGGTAGATGCATATGGATATAAGGAAAAGGTTTAAATACATGAAAAATGGGACATTGAGAAAGTATCCCAGCCCAGTCCAATTCAAAGTCATACGTTTGATATTAACCCATATGCCCGATATCAGTCTATAAAGTCTCCTTCCGACTCACAAAGTCACAGGTCAGTGGGTGCAGAGTCCTGGCGCCAGCAGGAGTCTCCCCAGGGCTCCTTGCTTCCAGGGCTCAGGGTCCATCAACAGCATCCAGTGGTGGTAGAGGCAACTCAGTGCTGGCAGGGATCTCCACGTGGTTTCGCCAGCTTCAGAGGTCTGGTTCCATCAGGCTAAGGCTGTGTGACTTCTCCTCTGGCTCCTTCAGCTTCTCAGGTACTGCCATCTTGTCTTGTCCGTGATTCATCCTCTCTAAGACTAACTCTCAACAACTGGGGAGACAGCTTCTCATCTCCACGGGGGAAATGTCCCGAGATTTCCCAGAAGTCTCAGGAGAAAGCCATGCCCACATGGAGGCCTCATTGGCTACTCAATGGCTATCTACAGATTAACAGGCTAGACTCTATCCCTACATCTCAATCATGAAATTAACATAAGCACAAGACCACCACACACTCACATGTATACAGGAAAGAGGTTTTATATACAAGGCAGTTGAATATTGAGAAACATGCCATCCCGGTCCAAATCAAGTCCAAAATTAGCCCATATGTCCAATACCAGTCTATAAAGTCCTTTTTAGACTTTGGAAATACATGCAATGACCCCAAGTTCAGGAAGATCACAGGCCAATGGATGGGAAATCTTGTGAGTCTAGTGGAGTCGTATCTCAGCACTGACAGGGGTCTCCACGTGACTTCTCCAGCTCCCAGGGCTGCAGGCCTATAAGGCTTCTCTTCAGGAATGTCTTGCAGGGAGTGAGCCTTTTCAACAGATCTTCCAAGGAAGTGAGTAGAGAGAGAAAAGTGTCTCTTGCATCCAAGGGGGTAAATCAATATTTCCCAGAATTCTCAGAAGGCCACGTCCACACAGAGGCCTCATTGGCTATGACCCAATTGACAGACTAGACTCCACTCCTTCACTCTTAATCCTTTCAAGTCCCAAATTGACACCAGATTATATAACTACCACAATAACTTTTTAAAAATTGTGTGTGAAGATACATTCAATAAATAGCATTCCCTTATAATAATAACTACTACTTTACTGCTTTCTTGAGCACTTTTTGTGCCTAGTATTGTGATGGAGGTTTTAACTTGAACTACTTCCTGACTTCAGTTATATTTGAAGTAGTGACAACACTGCCATTTGTGCAGGTGAGGAGCAAAGAGGTCTGAATAGTGGCACATTCTTTAGCATGGAGCACAGTCCCTGTGACCCCAAACCTGCCCTAATTTCTTTACAGTCCCCTCCTCCCACCACCAATATGCTTGATGGTCACTTCCCTCCATGGATCCTTTCTTGGCTACATTCCCCCAGGTTCCCATTAGCTACCCCTCTCCCTCTCTGAAGCTCTGGACCATTTCTGAGACAGCCTTCACTTTATAGCTCATGGGAATTCTTGCTCTAACTGCTGTGCCCTGAGCAACCCTGGCACACAGGCCTCTGGAGGCCAGATCTGCCAGCAACATCTGCTTCTGCTTCCCATTAGCTATGGGCCTCTGGAAACAGGGGCAGGGCACCTGGCCGCTGGTTTATGGATTTGGAATGAGGTCTTGCTGGACTGAGCAGGTGAGTGGCAAGAAGCTAGCAGAGCAGAAGCTGTGCTCCCTCCCTGGCAAGTGGGGGTACTCAGTAAACATGATCCTGTTTATTTCTGATACCAGACATTTCCCGTGTGCAAGATTCCCAGTGCTTCATCAACATCCACTCAGCTAAGCCTGTCTCAGGAGATGCTATTACCATCTTATTTTCTGCTGGAAAAATGGAGGCCCCAAAATGTTGAAAGGAGATACAGTGGCCACATAACTGGGAACATAGGCTTAGCAAGGGTTTGAATCCAGGCACCAAAGGCTGGAGTGTTGAATTGAATTTTGACTGTCCTATAGGACAGAAGAGCGCTGCCCAAAGGCTACACATGTCTAGGAAAGCAGATCACCTTCTCCCCAGAGCAGGTTGGTGGGGGATTGCTTTGACACCGTACCGCCAGCAGAGCTCCTTCTTCCCATTATGTTCTGCTCTGACGCCGCGCAACCTGGCTACAACAGGTCCGGTGCAGCCAAGCTCACGAGAGGTCTATCTGTTGCCGCCACTGTGCTGATCAGGTCTAGTCAAGGGTCTTCCTCTTCTTCACTGCCCCTCTGTTTTACCAAACATGATGTCCTTCTCCAGGAGTGGCTCTCTCCTGATAATGCTGGCCCTAGAAGGAAAGGTAGTTTAGAAATGTACATTGAACCACTGGATTTCCTGTTCAGAACCCCAAGGACTTTTATCCACAGAGAGAATAAACCGAAGTCAAAGTCCTTGTCTTGTCAGGCCTTGGGTGGGGTCTCTTTTTGCTCACATTACTTCAGCATTCGGGTCATTTCCTGTTTCTTTTCTCTCTGTTGTTTTTAAAAACTGTTTAAAACAGTTTTATTGAGATCTGAGTCATATACCAAGAAGTTCACATATTTAAAGTGTACAATTTTTATTGTTTTTCTATTTTATTGTATCCATAGAGCTCTGCAAACCATCTCCACAAATGAATTTTAAAACATTTTCATTATCCCAGTAAGAGACCCCAGAGAGTCACTTCTCATTAGCCTCTCCCTCCCCAGGTTAGGTAACCACGAATCCACTTTCTGTCTCTACCAATTTGCCTGTTGTGGGTATTTCATAGGCGGGCTCTTATCATCTGTGTGGTCGTTTGTGATGGCATGTTGCCCTGGGCATGCGGTCTCAGGTGCTGCAGGCTGGAGAGTGTATCAGTGCTTTGTTTGTTTCTGTAGCGCAGTAACACTGCATGTGAACCATATTCCATTTATGATGGACATTGAGGTTCTTTCCACTTCTTGTCTATCATGCAGTGGATTTGGGGACAAGGTCCTGTGAGATGCCCCTGGTTTTTAGAACAAATTAGGCATGGAACTTGTCTCCTCCACATCTTCCTGTGACTCCTGCACTCCTTCACTTTCTGACTCTACCCAAATGTCACCTGCTGACACAGGTCCCATAAGATACCTCAGGAAGCGAAATAAACCTCTGTCCTTGGCTCCATGCAAAAAGAACTTAAGCAGAAGCCTGGTTTGTGATCCAAACGAGTTTTATGAAGGTTAAAGTTTCAGGTTTACATCGGCACCCAGAAAATCCCTCACCCCGGTCTGCCAGCCGGGAAACTGCTTGAGAGAGAGATGTGGTCTGCCCCGGACCACAGGCCGATATCCTACCTTGCAGAGCAGCTGCTGGACAGGAGCTTGCCCGAGCCATAAATTTGGCATGTTCAATTCTCCCGCGGGGAAGTGTGGTTTATGACCCTCGTCAACCCCATTGGCTGAATTGAATTCACCTGGCTTAGATGAGCCAATCCAGCTGTAGCATTGCTGGCTGGGAAACCTGGATCTTTGAGCATGCGCAGCGTGCCACTTCTTTGCTGAGTGATAGCTTTATTTTAAGCAATGCATAATGGACCCCCTTTTCCCTACGCTAGCTACCTATCAGTTCCCTGGCCACTCTTCCCCGCTTTACTCTGCTGGAGTTCTACTGAGGGTCCCTGTCAGCACCTGAAATGACACTCTGGGTGTGGTTGCAGTGTGGTTTTCGTCCATGGCTCCGCCTTGCACAGCAGCATCTCTAGGAGAGAACCTTGCCCCTCTGTTCATGGCCACACCTGCAATGCCTGGCACACCAGAAGGAAACCAGCCAACAAACTCACTTCCATGAAAACAAGTCGCCCGCATGTCAGATGCTGACTCGAGTGATCCTCCATAAGGTTTCTGGGCTGTCCCTCTTGTGGGAGCAGACAACCTCTGAAACGCCAACCTTGAGGTTAGCAGCCAACGCTTAACTGACAGCACTACCAGGGCTTCTTAAGACCAGGTGAAATGACACTTTAATCCCTAGCTCTCCCCCCCCCTTGTAACGGTGTGACCGTATACCTGCAGGCTGTCTCTGAGCCTCAATGGACTCATCTGTATAATGGGGAGGACAGGAACAGCACACCCAGAGGTGTCTAGGGAATACCAGGAGATAATGTGCTGGCAGGAGTGTCAGATCCACGTCGGCTGGGATCCTTGGAAGAAACCCTCTCTATTCTCCCAGCACCTTGACTTTCACCGTAAAACCACCAAGTGCTGGTTAATTGTTAATGTAGTACAGAGTTTGCAGAAATTCCAAGAACTCCCCCCACCCTGCCCTTTCACCCCCGTGCACTGCTTCTCCTTTGAGTAGCAGCTTTCAGTTGTGCTAGACGCTTGTTACACTTCGTCAGCCAACACGGACACATTGCAAGTACTCACAACGAAGTGCAGAGTGCACGTGAGATAGAGTCAGAGCTAGGAGTTCTCACAAATGTGGGGTGCCATTTATCAGAGGAAGCCAGCCTCTGATTCATGCATTATGAGTTTGATAGGTGCAGTTGTACAGCTATAATTATTGTTTATTAAAGTTATAGAGAGGATGAGAAGGAGAAATAATAAGAGTCAGACACATTTGATGGTAATGTGTTCATGTGGAGAGAGGGTCAGGTGGGGGAGGTGAGGACAGGGAGGACTGAAGATGAACAGGAATTTGGGAAAGAGAGGTGGCTAAGAGTTCTCCAGTTTATTGCTCACCAACGTTTAAATCTACTTGGGGGCAACACAGGAAGGGATGTACACATCATAGGAAGAGGATGAGCTGGGGTGTACATGTAATACCAAGGGGAGGGACTAGGAATATACATGTGACAAGAAAGGTGGGTCATGCTGTCACTCAATATGGCGGCTTAACCTTGATCATCCTTGGGTGGGCTTGACCTCTTTGTCTCTTATAAGGAAGCACTCTATTGGTATGCTTATCAGAAGGGAGTGGACCTGCTTTAGGGTGGGTCAGGCTAGACAGTCTGATTGCTATGGATAGCTAATATATAGCTCCTGACCTATTTTGGTTGACCTCCAAGTGCATAGTCAGATGCCACATGTAGCAAGCGGCTTAAGTGTGGCATGTATTTGGGGGAGATAACTTGGGAGAAATCTTTCTGTTCCCCACAGTAAGAGGCAGTAAGAGGCAGCAGAGTTTCACTGCCTGAGAATGCCCTGTACTGTCCTATTCCCCTATCTCCCCCTCCCCCAACTGCAGAGCTACCTAACATCACTGTCACTAGGAGGCAACTATTTTTGAAACTAGAGCTGCTGCTTCCAGAGCTGGAGCCACACTTGGGAGGGCAGGGTCTACTGCGGGTGTCGGCATTGGAAGTCAACCTGCAGAGCCTGTAGGGAAATGTCTGTGCCCTCCCACTGGTGAGGGGGAAATGAGATCAAAGAGGTCGAGGCCTGGCTGCTTCCTGTCTCCCTGAGAAGCCTAAAGAACATTCCCCAGCCACCACCACTGCCTCCCTCACCGCCCTCTCCCGGGGCTTAATTGGGCAGCTGCAGCCACTCAGCACTTAACCTTCTCCCATCTGCCCTCCAGGGAAAGAATTAACGCAAATCCCGGAGCGGCTGTCAGGGCAGTGCCGTAGCACTGGGAACTGGGAGCTAGGTCAGCCCAGGCCTCCCAAGAAGTGCAGCTCCGCTGAGCCATGGGCCCCCCTCTGTCCCCGAGTGAAATGTGGGCACTGGCCTGCCAGCCGTCTACCACCTTTCTCCCACCACTCTAGTCTCTCCAGCCAATCGGCATCCAATTGGCGAACCGGTTGGTTAACTTTAAAATGTCTACTGTCACATTAGAGGAAAGGTTATTTTGGCATTTTTGGATATTAACATTTTAAAGCATTTAACTTCAAAATATTTTAAGCCAAACTCTAGCATCTGAACATATAACCAATAGAAGCAAGCTGGTTGCCTGGAAAGACAGACAGCGAGAAAGCCAGAAACTCAGCCTCGAGTTGGCTGCATGACCTTTCATTACTTTCTCTGTCTCTCTCTGCCTTTTTTTTTTTTCCAGTTGTGAAACCCATTCATTCAAGGGAAACAAGGACTGTTCATGCAGGAAGTCCTGTCCTAGGCTCTGGAGGCCAGAAAGGCACTGTTCTCCTCCTTTGGTCGGGGTAGGACTGGTAAAGGTAAATATAACATTTATAGAGCCTTAGGAATAGGCAAGGAGCCCTAGCGCATAATGGTTATGCTTTGGCCTGTGACCTGCATGGTCAGCAGTTGAAAGTACCAGCTGCTCCAGCTGAGAATGACAGACTTTCTACGGGCGCAGAGTTACAGTCTCAGCTCTGCTCTGTCCTGTAGGGCCCCTGTTGGTCAGCGTCAGCTAGAGGACAGTGAGCTAGGTTTGGTTACTAGCCAAGTGCTCAGCCTCGGATGTGAACCCTTGACTTTCACCTACCCCTCTGACCCTCACTCTTAGTGATGACATCAACATCTTTCCTGGGGAACCAAGCTGCACAGAGCAGCGGAAAGCCTTACCCAGGTGGCCTAGCTAGGAAGAGGCAGGGTTGGGGCTTGGACCTTGCCTGTCAGGCTGTAGAGTCAGCATGTGCTCTTCTGCCTCAAACAAATGTAGGGAGGTGATGAATGCTGGGAAGAGGAACACGGCAGAGAACACATTTTGGGGGAGGAGGGTTCAGAGGTGTTCCTTTTCTCCAGATTAACTTGCCATTCCCCTTTCAAGGGTTTACCATGCCTCCTGGTTTGGGGGCTAAGGGAGGCCAAGGTCAAGGTGTGCAGAACTAAAGGATCTGGGGAGCAGGAGTGTGGGCGTGATGAGCCTGTGGCTGTGCTGGCTGGGCTTGCTCTGCGATGAGGAGGGGTTGGGCATCCTCACTGCCAAGTCCGGCTCAACCCTGCCAGGCAGGTGTGTCATGCAGGCATGGAGCTGGTGGCCAATAGCTACTGGGTTGAGCCAGACTTGTGCCCAAGACCTCAGTCAACAGCAGCAGCACAAAATAGCTTTGACTGAGCACACCTTCTTCTTCCTGCTTCTCTCTTTCTTGGGATTTTCCCTCTTTCCAATCCCCATCTTTTCTTTCTCTCTCCCTTTCCTTACTGCCCCACACCCATCCTCTCTTGTACCCACTCACGCATTCTTTTCTCCACCCAGTCCACCTAGTTTATTGAGCCTGCTAGGGTTATGTTAAGCTCTAGGGATACTACACTGAGTAAGATCTTCCTGGTCTTAAGGAATGCTAGCAGCACTTTGGATGGACTCATCAGTAAACCTGTAATATTAGTTTAGACAAGAGATGCGTGTTCTTTGAGGACAAACAGACTGAGATGGGTTTGGGCTACTGGCTATTCAATCTATATGTCTGTACTCCCTCAGAGGAGCAAGGAGCGCACACCTCTGTATAGAGCCCATCCTTTCGGACCTGCCTTGGAGCAGCACTCTCCTCCTAACAAGGCTTACCTAGTCCTCCTTTTTCTCTTTCTAAAACATGTATCTTCTCTTCTGCATAGGATGCCTATGTCCTCTGAGCACCTTTCTGAGCAGTGATTAAGATCACATAAGAACAGCAATGCTGATGGGAGTAATTTTTAGTTACCAAGTTCCTATTCTCAGGCATCTTGTTCAGGCCATCCTGCTGAACAAGAAGAAATCCCTGGTCTCAGGGAACTCCCAACCCAGCATGGACGAGCAACAGTGGAGACGCTCATGTTAGCTGTGCTGCGCTCATGAACGTTCACACAGTTCAGAAGACTAGGGGACAGGGTGAGAAGAGGAATAGCTAAGGGGAGTCCCAAAGCAACAGGATCAGTTAACTGAGTGGAAAAGGGAGGGAAATAGATTTTATTTTGAAGGCAATGTTCCTGTAAAGACCTCAAGACAAAAAAGTTTAATACACACACACATGCCCCAACTCCACCCACACCAACCCCACACAAACACTTTGGCAACAGAGAAATTATATCTCACAGGAGTGTAAATTAGCAAATGTCCAAAAATAAGAATGGAGAGGTAAGTATGACTCTGCTTATGCAGAGTCTAGCCAGCCTACTCCAAGGAACCCTGGTGTCACAGTGGGTTAGGCACAAGGCCAGCAGTTTAAACCATTGGGAATGGGAACTCTGGGTGGGGGGCTGTTTCAGAAGAGGAAGGTATGAGTTTAGGTTGAATGATGATGAGGTTGAAGCCTTTTTGAATCTCTCTGTGGAGGTGTGTCCAGGAAGAAAGAGAGGTTAGAAGCTGAGGTGGAGATTTAGACTGTGGATATAGAAATGAGAATTACAGGTGAATAAGCAGAACTTGGAGCAGGGAAGGGCAGGATTAGTTTAGGAAGATTACATAATATAAAGAAAGAAGAGCAAGAGCTAGGAGACCTCAGAGTTCTTATCTTATTCCCATGCTGACTGAGGGAGTCTGGGCTGGTTTCACAGCTTCATTTCCCACACCTGTGAAACACTCTGATCTTGGATGTGCTCAATGGTCTTAAAAGTTGCATAGAAGTCCTTCAGCAACCCTAGCAGGGCTTTGTTGATCTAAGGTGGTTATGACTGGGGGCCACCATCGCCCCATCTTTAATTACAGTAGTTCTGCTTTGGTTTGTTTTATAAAGTAGCCACTGACTAATCTTTGATTTGAATAAAGGGTTCCAAAACTCAAAAAGAGGTTTGAAACTACAGGAAGAGATGCCCTCTCAGGTTCCATCTACCTGCCGAGAGCTACACTCAGTAGGGAGTTTTCCTGATGCCAGAGAGACTAGTAAACACATGAGTCAGAAAATTACAGCCACTATCAAGCTCACAGTACCATTTTGTGCAGGAACATACTCATGACCAGGTGGCAAAAGTTTACTTCTCTGAAGTTTAAGCATCACTGTTCTCTAGAGAAACAAAACCAGGATCTATCTATCTATCTGTCATCTATCTATCCATCTATATATCATCTCTATAGATATATAGATATATAAGTGTTTATACAGTGAGTAGGAATATAATGGCTAATTAGTCCACACAGCGGTACATAAGGTTCAGTTCAACTCACTTTTTGTGGAACGTTTAATATATTGAAGGTCCTTCAACTCACTCAGACTGCCAATTCAATTTCACGGAAGGAAACATCTGCGTCTGCCTCTGTGGGATCTGGAGCAGCAGCGATGTATGTACATCAACGTGACCCATCAGCAGCAGGTCTCAAAGGTGGTGAGGCAAGTCTCAAAGGAGCTATATGAGCCACAGCTTGGCTTGACGCAGGCAGTGCAGCACCCCGTTGAAGCAAAGAAGTAGCTCAAGCAGCAGTGTGCTGATTGGATCACCAGGGAGAGAGAGAGACAGGATGTTGGTTTCAGAAAGCTTTTATCTTGGTCACCCTCCAATGAAGCTGCAACCTGATTAGACTCCACCCACATGTTCCTATAGAGAGCTAATTGGCATAATAAACCTAATTATCACAATCACCAACTCAAGGACTCCGGATATATTTGTAGTTGATGGTAGGGTCTACTTGAGAAAGGATAAAGTGGTGTGAATGATTGACAATGTTTGCTTTGGGAAGCAGATAAATGGTATCTGATAGGGTACCCCCTCCCCCAAACCTGAAATAGCCGGGTGGAGCAGAGCTTTCATAGTATGCATTTTTCCCGCTAGGTGAGTATTGAGCAGGCTCACTTGAGTTGGTGCAGCGAGTGGTGTTGCCAGAGAAGGTTTTCTATGGAAAAGTCACTGAATTTTTTCATAAAAGCAGTTTGCTTGAAACTCTTTTTGTGATGGCCAATTTAAGAGACCAGCATGCAGCTGTAAGATTTTATTTCCTTCTCCGGAAATATGCCGCAGAAACTGCTGTGATGGTGAACACAGTTTACTAAGACAGAGCTTAGAGAAAAAGTCACATGTACGAGTGGTTTTCCCCTTTCAAAAAAGGTTGTCTATTGATGACAAACCTTGTTCTGGATGTCCATTAACTTCCCTAAAGGGAGAAAATGTAGACTTCGAGTGTAGTTGACTGTTCATCAAGCTTCCTAGTTAGAGGTTTTAAAAAGATTGCCTAACAGTGTGTGACAAACAAGGCTTGATTTGTGGCAGATGGGGCACTGGTTTTGCCACCACAGCAACGCACTCGTTCATGCGGCCATGTCAGTGCGCCAGTTTTGGACAAAAAGCAGCATGCCTCTCTTGCCCCATGCATCTCGCTCACTTGACCTCGGTCTGTGCCACTTCTTTTTGCTTCCATGAATGAAGAGGGACACGAAATAACAGCATTTTGGTGACTTGGAAGAGGGGAAGGAAAAAAAAAATGGGGGAAGTGCTATGAGTCATCCAAACCGATGAGTTTGAAAAATGTTTCCAAGAATGAAATTGCAGATTTGACCAGTGCATTAAGTTTAATGGAGAATACTTTGCAGATGATAAGGTTATTTTGTAAAAAGTTTAAATACATAGCTTTGGAAAAAAATCCTGTGGTGTTTTTTTTTTTATGGGGGTGGTATCCCCTTGTATATTCCATGCATGTGCTGGCTTTGTTCTCGTCTTTGTTTTCCACAGGCACCTGAACTCTTTTATCCCCCTCAGAGCCCGTATTAGTCTATTGTGCTTACTTTCCTTCTCCTCTTGCTGTGGAACACTTCAAAGGTCTGCCCTGGCCTATTTCCCAGTAGACCAGTCACTTCAGGAAACTAATGGGCTGCTCTCTGGAGGAAGCCAGATCACTCAATGAGTTTCCATCTCTCCAAATTTAGCTGGTTAGTCATGTTGGCCAGGGGTAGCAGGTGGGCTCATGGCCAGGGAAGCACAGTGCTTCTTTGCTAAGTGCTCAGGGTGTGGACCTTGTTTCTAAGGCTATTCCAAGCCCTGGACATGAGGCTGTGGACACCTCCCTGATCCTGCATGCTGCATCTTAATGAGAGATTGCTAGTGCTAATGGTGAGGCTGAAGACACTAATAAGACACCCCCCTCCCCCCCCACACACACATTTTTTTTTTGAAAAGCCTGCCATAAGGGTTTGGAACAGCTTTACCATCATTGTAACCTTCATTATGCTGGATTGATCTTGATGCTTGGTAAATTCATCTTCCACTTGATGTAATCTGAATTTGAACTATGTGCAAGTATGTCTTGCTTGTTCCATGACAAAAATTTCTTCTCTGGCTTTAAAAAGTAGCGATGGTGGTCTTTTTCCTTTTTATTCATTATTTATCTTTTTAGCTTCATATTATTATTATTTTATCCTTACTACTTTATGTTTGTTGTCTCTGTTGAGCTTCCCGATTTGTGAAAGAGTAGGCGTATAGAGATAATAATTGACACAAGGGTTTATAGGGGAATGAGGAGTGACGGATGGGGAAATAGGGAGGGTCAGGGGATTCGGGGAGCAAACAATGAATGTGGGAGGAGACAGGGAGCACAAGAACTGATTGTGATTACATAACTCATTTTAAAAATTACTTAACCATGGAAGTATATGATACATAAGTGCTATATCCAGAAAACCATCTTCTTATAAAAAAAAAAAGAGAAGAAACCAAACGACTAATGATTACCATGGTGAAAGGGAAAGGATTGTCATGTAGGGAAAATTGATTTTATATCAATGGTGAAAGAACAATTTGAAAAAGCACATCAATAGTGGCTGTACAGAATGAAAAGTATAATCAGTGACCTGGATTTTATACAAGTAGAAGTTGTGGAATTGGAAAAAAAATTACTGAGGGGCATGGCAGAAGAGGTTTGTGGGAAATAGAGTTCTAACAACAATGAGTAAGGGAAGAATATGCTCTGAAATTGATTGTGAAGATGATTGCACAATTATTCTTAATATTATTTAATGGTTAAATTGTATGCTATGTGAAGTAGATGACAATTAAACTATTATAAAACAAAACAAAGGCTGAGCCCCGGTAGCATAGTGGTTGAGTGCGGGACTATGGTTAACTGGCTTGGTGGTTCAAATCCAGCAGCAGCAAGGCTGGGCCTCCCACTCCCACCAGTGGGCAATGATGCCTAAAACAAAACAAAACAAAAAACCCACCATTTCCATTGCATAAGTAAATAATATGTCAAAAAACACTGATCAGCACAAAGATGAGAAGTACAACTGCCAGTCATCCCAATAGACAATAGATAAAAGCAAAATAGGCAATCTCCAGGTTACACATGTCTGACTTATAGAAAACTCACATTTGCCTTTTAACATTATGTAAACTTGCCCTTGCTTTGAAATAATTATACCAACCACTATTTGCAGCAAATTCTTTTATCATTGTCATGACTGATGTTATGTGTCAACTTGGCTAGGATATGATTTTCAGGTTGTATAACTGTCTTCCATTTGGTGATTTTTATGCAATAATCCTCCATTTTAGGTGTGTCAGAGAGGGTTCTTTGGAGAAATAAGACCAGGACACTAGTAATTCTTTTTATATATTTATACTGAAAGAAGAGTATATAAGATAAGAAAGAAACAGTTAACTATCTATAAAGCAGTACAAATTGCTCGGTGCAACTCACTTGTGTGAGCCAGCTAGAAGACTGGCAGTCCTTCAAGTCTTGAGGGCCAATGAGTAGTCCTCTGTAGAGCAATTCAAGGCTCTCTAGTCACATTCAGCAAACAGCAAAGCAGGTCACCAACAGTCAGCCAGATGACAGAGTCCAACAGTCCCCAGCTCAAGAGATGTATATCCCGGGAGTGTGGCGAAGTAAGGCTTGAAGGAACCTCAACTCACAGCTCCACAGTCCATGATTAGGTGTCCCGCGGGTAACGTTGCTTGGAGGTCGAGGCACAAGAAGAACAAAGTAGCTGTCTGGTCCGAAGATCTGAAAGCAAGAGAGAGAGGGCAGGACTCGCTGAGCCCTTCCTATCTCTGCCCTTCAATTCATCCCGTGTATTCATTGGTCTTGCCGTCACAATGGACCCACCAATCTTCTGTGGCCATGTTGGCATAACAAACCTGCCCATCACATTGGGGAATTATATAATTATATAAATTCTAAACCTCTGTATGTTAATGAGGCCAGCTTAGTGTAAAGTGTATCTTGAGTCATACTTTACTCAAGACACACCCTTGCTTGAATAATACCCTTTATCTTCCAGAGATGAAAGGATTCTCACTCACTAAGCTAGTAAAGAAAGGGGACTGATTACTATCTAGAAGACTGAGAAGCAAGGAATGGAGAACTTTCTAGACCTACCGGCAGAACCTGTCCTCAGAGACAACAGAGAAAGTGACCATGAAAGAATACAATTCTGTTTGGTAAAGCAACCCACTTGTGGTATTTCTGTTATAGCAGTAATCCCTAACCAAGGCAGAAATTGGTAAGATAAATTTCTTCCAGAGAAACAAAATTGTGAGAATGAGCTTTTTAAATTGGTGATCAGGGCGAGTGTGGGAGGGGCTGATGACTTTACCTCCAGTTGTTAAGGGGGCTCTGCTAATCCATGAGTGGCAGTCATGTATTCATTATGCCAATTTCATGATTGGGATGTAGCAGTGGAGTCTAGCCTGTTAATCTGGAGATTGCCATTGAGCAGCCAATGAGGCCTCTGTGTGGGCATGGCTTTCTCCTGAGACTTTTGGAAATATCGCGATATTCCTCTCACGGAGATGAGAGGCCATCTCCCCAGTTGTTGGGAGTCAGTCTCTGAGACAACGAACTATGGACAAGACAAGATGGCAGCGTCCTAGGAGCTGGACGAGCTGGAGGAGAAGCCACATGGTCTTACCCTGATGGAACCAGACCTCAGAAGCTGGAGAAGCCACGTGGAGACCCCTGCCAGTGCTGAGTTGCTTCTACCACCACTGGATGCTGTTGATGGACCTTGTGCCCTGGAAATGAAGAGCCATGGCGACACCCCTGCCAGTGCCAGGATTCTGCCCCCACTGACCTGTGACTTCATGAGTCGGAAGGAGACTTTATAAACTGGTATCGGGCATATGGGCTAATATCAGACTTATGACTTTGAACTGGACTGGGTTGGGATGCTTTCTCAATGTTCCATTCCTTTTGTATATAAATCTTACCCTTATATCCATATGCATGTCTATGAATTTGTTTCTCTAGTCTACCTGGACTAACACACCATGAAAAGAGAAAGCAACAGAAATAAACAAAACCTCACCACCAATAGGTTAAAAAATTTGGAACAAAAAGGCTCCAGGAGATGTTATTGAGTACTTTTTAGCAATTTTGTCAGAGTGTGAAGAATAAGAAAATTGGTTGGTTGGTCCCACTTTCACTGGCTAAAGTGATGAAAGAAACAGATGAACTGAGGGCTCTAGAGATACTGCTCCAGACTTGAATTGAAACACACTCAACAACAACATAACATGAAAGTGCCAATTGTTCCTTGAAAGACAGGCTTTATTTATTATAGTAACGGACTTGATCTTGCCAAAAATTAAACCGGGGGACTTATCATAAGAGTGCCCAAATTACAATGTTAATTGAATTTACTAACTTGAATGAGATCTAAAGTTAAAGTGAGGGCATTGAATACGAATGAATGGGATCCTGAAACTTGTAATGGCTATATATTTGTGGATAATCAGAAGCTGGATGACTCTGGATCCTAAAATTATGTTGAAGCCTTATTGCCAACAGCATCACCATTTGAGATTATTCCATCTCTGTTTGCTAAGATAACCTCCCAATTAAGATTATTGTCTCTTATACTCCCATCTGGTAAGATTAATCCAACTGTGCCTAAAGGTCCTTTGTCTGAATTATGGCTGGGGCAGTGTCTGGGTCATACAATGGGACATTTGTAAATGTCCCTAGGAGCCACCCACTTTTGCTTCTAGACTTATATCTAGACTTACTATATATATATATATATATATATATATATATATACACATATATACTCAAGTATAAGGCTACCCAAATATCCACTGAGGCAGCTAATTTTGTCACAAAACTGCATTAAAAATGTGCTAAAAAAACTCAGCTTAATCACGAGTATATATGGCAAACCCCAGCAAGTCCCAAGAATTTAAGTAATTTAATTTAATTTACCTCCTACCATGGAGGAGGTAGCCTACACTCTAAAAGAATGGCCTGAGTTTTCTAACGCATGCAAACAGAAACCTGTGGACTATATGTGGAAATAGCTACTAAGGATGTGGGACAGTTGTGCAAGGAACATAAAGTTGTATCTGTCTTTGTCTATTGATACGGGCCCATTAAGCTCACATTTTTTTATTCTGTGTTTCAGCTTAAGATGTTTGAAAAGGCTCTATTCATGTATTTGGTTTATTTTGTTGGTTCACTGAAGCATGGATTAAGCAGTGGACTACATGGCTGTGCCAGACTAGCGTTAGTATACTGTAGAGCAGAGGTTCCCAAGTTTATTTGTCCTGCCACCTTTTTTCAGAAAAATAACTACTTGTGGCCTGGCAAGGAGACTGCTTCATACTCTAGCCCATGATGGAGGGTAAGATGTAGGTATCTGCATTCGCTGCCTTCCTGGACTGTCCCAGTGCTCCTGGGAAACACTTCTTTAGAGGAAAGTGTCCAAGGGCTTAGGGAAATTGGCATGTTTATCAGATTTCATGCACACATGGAATGCCCTGAGGATACACCTCTTACCACAACAGTGAGAAACAAATTTATGTGACTGCTGCAGCACTTTTCGCGACCTCTGTGCTTGCTATTTTATTATGACACCAAACGACAACAGGCCTGCTTGGAATCCATGGTGACAGAACTTCATCAACAAAGTCAAGGTAGGCATAGAGACCATACCTGTGCCTAAGCAGGGCCTGAGCAGAAATCATGTTGCTAGGTTTCATCGAGTGTGTTCTGACCCATGGTGACTCTATGCACAACAAAACGAACACCGCCCTGTCAGTCCTGCACCATTCACAATGTGTTCCTAGGCTTGAGCCCATTGCTGCAGCCTGTGGCAATCCATCTCGTTCAGGGCCATCTTCTTTGTCTCTCCTTCTATTTTCCCAAGCATGTCCTTCTCCAGAGACTGGTCTCTCCTGACGACATGCCCAAATACCAAAGATGAGGTCTCCCCATCCTTGCTTCCAAAGATCTCTCCTTCTGTACTCTGGTTGCACTTCTTCCAAGACAGATTTGTCTTTTTGGTAATCCCTGGGACTTTAAACATTCTTCACCACCACCATAATTCACATGCTTAGGCTTTTCTATGGTCTTTCCTATTTAATGTCCAAATTTCACTTGCCTAAGATGTGATTGATACCATGGTTTGGGTTAGGTGCACCTTAGTCCCCTGCTTTTCAACATAGTAAAGAGGTCTTTTGTGCTGCATTTTTGCCTAATGCAATGTGTCATTTAATTTCTTGACTGCTGCTTCCATGAGCATTGATTGTGGATACAAGCAAGGTGAAACTCTTGACTATTTCACTCTTTTCTTCATCTACCATGGAGTTACCTGTTGGTCCAGTTGTGAGGATTTTGTGTTGCTTTTTTCACATTGAGTTTAATCCATACTGAAGGCTGCAATCTTTGATGTCCATCAGCAAGTACTTCAAGTCTTCCTCATTTTCAGCAAGCAAGGTTGTGCCATCTGCACAGTGCAGGTTGTTAATAACCCTTCCACTGATAGTGTAATGCCAATAGACTTATGGTGCTGGCAGCTTAGTAATTCTCGAGGGGTGAATTAGATGAAAATGAACTAAATATTTACTTGATCTGTATAAGCGGAAGATTTGTAAGTTGACTGAGTTGGCACTCTACCTTCACTTGCCACAATAGTCATAACCCCCTCACTAAATTCCTAGGCTTAAGTAACTTTACAGGTCTATGACCCCATGAATGAAAGGGAAACTCGGTGCCCAGGAAGACTGGCTCTACTGCCCTGCAAAAAAAATTATACTGTTAATCTTTAAAATGGTCATCTGCACAGGAATCCACAGCTTCTTATAAGAGTGGCACTTTTTTTCTGGGGGAAAGAAAATAATCAGATTTTTCAAGAATTGTTGGACATTGGTTCTGAACTGACACTAATTTCAGAAGATTCAAAATGTGGGGCTAATGTAAGGACATCAGATTACTAAAGGAATATTAACTCTGGTTCATTTCAAAACTCGTCAGATGAACCCCCCAATTTGCCCTCTTTTTAGAATGCTAATTTTTCCAGCTCCAGAACGCATTATTGGAATAGGTATAGTCAGCAACAGTCAGAACCATCCCTATGGATCTCTGGCTTGTGGAATAAGAGCTATTTATAATACGAAAGCCCATGAGAATAGTTTGTAAAAAAATCAAAAGGAATTCCACAGTCCAAAGAGAGTACCGAGATTAGTTCAACTACCAATGACTGAAGGATGCAGGGCAATGATTTCTTCTATACCAATATTCAGATCATTTATTTGGCCTGTGCAAAAACAAAACAAAACAAAAAACAACAATAAATCCAGATGTAACTTGGAGAATGATAGTAGGTTATTGTACATTTAATGAGGTGGTGATTCCAACTACAGCTGCTCTTCTTATATAATTGCTTGAGCAAATCAATACATCTCCTGGTTCTTGGTATGCAATTATTGATCTAGCTAGTGTCTTTTTATCAATTCTGATTTTGAAGGATCACTGAAAGCAGTTTGTCTCCTGTGGACAATTCTGGCAATGTACCTGTAAGGTCCTAGCTCAAGAAATAGCAAGTCTACAGCCTAAGTCGGAGTTTTGTATGCAGGGACCTTGATTGTCTTTTCTTTCCACAAGATGTCACACTGGTTTATTACAATGGTGTCATTATGTTGAGTGGAAGAAATATCAATGATTCTGAACTTAGTGATAAGGCACTTGTATAATTGAAGACAGGCTATTAGTCCAACAAAAGTCAGGCATCCTCTTACCAACTACTCCAAAATGGATCATATTAGAAGTTCCCTAAAAGACAGGGAGTAAAATTTGGAACAAACCTCTTTCAGGCTCACAGGCCTGAGAGGGATTAGCGGGAGCCTCAAGACTGTGACACTTAGCCACACTTGAAGACTGAAATGGGATTCACCTGCGTGGTTCATTTTCAAAGAATAGACAGCTCTCTAAGGTGAAAGATAACACCTGGGAGGTTACGAGAGAACTTCTTAGAGCAGCCAACTGGTCCTGGCATCTTTCTGAGGGCCAAGTTACAAAGGCAGGAAGACTTTGGAAAGAAGGAGGGAGGGTAGTGATAAACACAAGGAGAGAGGGATGAGTGACGTCAGAGTAGGAGGATTGGCGTCAATGTCATGAAAGAGAGTGCGTATGAATTGTTGAGTAGAAAATCAAGTTGCTTTGTAAACCTTCACCGAAAGAACTATAAAAATTGTTGGTTTTTAAAAATCCGTCACCTTCCATTTCAGTGAAATTTCTACGGCTTTGGGATATGCTGAAACATTTCTTTGAAAGTCAAGGATAAATGGTTATCATGGCCCCTCTTACAGCTAAAAAGGAGGTACAATACTCAGAAGGAGCCTCTGGATTTTGAAGCAATATATCCCTCATTTGGATGTGCCACTTCATCTTATTTCTCAAGTGACTAGAAAAGTTTCTCGGTTTGCGTGGGGTCCAGAAAAAGAGATGACGTTTTCTTCTGACCTGGTGACTTGTGTCCATCCACCTCACAACCACAGAGTCAAGAGAAGCCTCCCTCCTGTTGTCTGGTTCACAGAACTGGGACTTGACAGCTTGGTCAGCTCTATATGCCATTTCTGATACATAGATGAACACACACACACACGCACACCTGATTTATTGACTTTTCTTCTCTAGAGAACCCAATCTAAGAAAATCCCAATCACTTTCATGGCTGCTTGTACAGTCTTAAGATCATTGCATCTTTTCTTGTACTAACCCACTGCTGTCATGTGGTTTCCCGCTTATAAACAGCCCTATGAGTCAGAGTAGGACTGTTCCCAGGCTTTCCGAAGCTATAAATCTCTATGGAAGCAGCAGAGAGGCGATGGGTTCAATGTCTACCTTTGGATTAGCAGCTGAGCACTTTAACCACCTCGCCACCAGGACTCCTTTTCCTTGCACTAAATTAAGCCAAGAATAATCATATGCAACTCACCTATAAATCCTAGGAATGGATTTCCTTTGTTGCTGGGGGACTGCCTGTGTGTTGGTGCTTATTCTTTTGAACTTACCTTTAGAGGTACTGACTAATAAGAATAGGCACCAGCTATAGCCCTGGGGTAGGGGCATGAGGATGGAGGCCCCAGTTTGCCAGGCATTAGCTCTGTGGTGACTGAATTATGGGGAGGTAGCAGAAGAAGTCAGCCTCTGATACATACATTACAGGTTCAATAGGCACAGGTGTACAGTGATAATTATTATTTATTATAGTAAGGATATAGAGAGTATGAGAGAGAGAGAAATCATAAGAGTCAGACATATTTCACATCAGGGTAGCATGCTCACCTTCACCCCGCTTGGTGGTCCGTGTGGAGAGAGAGAATGGGGGAAGGGATTACACGATGAGGGAGAGGGGCCTGGAAGCATCTGGTGCTGAGGGGCAGGAGAGAGAGGGCCTCATCCTATGTCCATTCCTTATATACCCTCTGGAGTCATGCCAGACCCCCAATTACAGGCAAGGACATGTCACAGGAAGGGGTTGTGCTATATGCACACATTATAGGAAAGGGAGTTATTGGGGTCCCATGTGACAAGACCAGACCCCAGACTCCTGGATGTGGCCAGACAGATTACACTAGAGATCATTAACAGCAGCACCTGCAGACTTCAAGGGAAGTGGACCTCATCCTAACAGCAGGGGAGTCAGCTTTATTGTGAGACACACAAAGGTCTCAGATAACTGGGAGCTTCAGGGAGAATAGCTAACTTAATTTCCACACCAAATGCTGGTGAATAGTTTGCTTAATATTTGAGTATATAATTGTGGAAAAGTTCTGTCTTTATCCCACAGGGAGATCCAGAATTTTTGGAGGTGGGGCCAGGGCAGTGGCTGGTGGGTGGTTCAGGCAGCAACTTTTACTAACCAGAATGGAATTAAACTAACAAGGGAGCTGAACTACTTTCCAGGCGACGCTTTGGTGTCTCTCTCTTCTCTGTAATTGGCCATATTGGCTGAAAGTGGGCTAGGCTTAGGAATGTCATGAGTGGGATGAGTGCGGATCACTTGCCATCCACCCTTTCCTGGCCACACATGTACCCTTTTATCTTTTTTCACAACCAGTTCTTTTGCCTATTTATTTTGCACAGAGATTGAAGAATGCCTGCCCTGGGAGAAAGAAGTTAGGACTTCAGCTTTCACCTTGGAACTCAAGGGTAAAACCTAAGTGACCTTATAAACTTGGCAGGCTTTAACTAAAGCCTTCCTTGTAGTCAAAAAAAAGTTCAGGATGCTAGGTGAGAATACACCGTGGGAGGGGGGTACTGGATGAGTGGCTGGATGAACTTCACATCAAGGCAGAGGTGGCTGGAGACGAGCGTTGGTTCTGAGCACGGTTTGAGGTGGAGCCTGGACCCTCTTAATGGAGCCATCCACAATGAGCAAAGAGAAAGATCGCATTGCTGTAGGACTCCTCCTGCTGCCAGGAAGGAGACGTGATTCCCGTATCAGACTTGACAGGGCAGAGAGGCGTTTCCTGTCTTCTGGCAGCAGCAGCTCATCTTCCATAAACCAGCTCATTTTCAGAGTGCAGTCTCAAAGTTCAGACCAAACTTCTCCTTTCTCAAGTGGCAGAGATGCTCAGGACTTTGTGAACAAGTCATTTAGCTTGATGCTTCAGAACACAGTTTCTGGAGGAGGTAGCCTGCTTGGGTTTGAATCCCTTCTCTCTCACTTGTTAGCTGTGTGTCTTTGAGTAAGTGACTTACCCTCTCCATGTGTCAATGTCCTAATCTGTCAAGGAGGAAGCATAGAGTTCCTGTCTTGTAGAATTGTTATGATAACTAAATTAATTAATATGTATAAGATGCTTGTGGTGTGATGACTCCTTTTAATATGGCCTTCGTCACCATGCTTTTATAACCCCTACTACTTCATTGGATGGGACTATGCAAATAAGTGGTGAGACTTGGTCTCATGAACTTTGGACATGTTGTCAGGGGAGACCAGTCCCTGGAGAAAGACATCATACTTGGTAAAGTGGAGGGGCATTAAAAAAGAGGAAGACCCTTGACCACACAGACTCACATAGTAGCTACAATGATCTCAAATATTAATAATAGTGAGGCTGCCTCAGGACTGGGCGGTATTTCATGCTGTTGTACATACGTTCATTGTGAGTCAGAACAGACTCAATGGCATCTAGTGGCAACAATGCAATTAAGGTGCTTGCTGTTCACCAAGTGGGTGGCATAGCTTGCTAATAATGCAACTGAAGTGTGTGTCACCGTTGTGGGATAAGACTATGAAAATAAGGTATACAAAACCCTAATGAGACAATTGGTCAGTTTTGCCAACTTGTAAGGCTTAAAACGAGCCATGCTGCAGGTGCAGAAGTGATGGGAACAGAGTACTTCCAAGATTCCTGTACTGAGAAGGAGGGAGGTGAAGGGTAAGAGGAAGGAAGAGAAAGGAGAGGAGAGGAGGGAGGGGAGGGAAGGGAAGCAAGGGAGGCAGAGATGAAGAGAGAGAGAGAGAGAGAGAGAGAGAGAGAGAGAGAGAGAGAGAGAGAGAG